>JABACO010000022.1:5442662-5566286 GCA_013339895.1 Ephydatia muelleri
AGTGGTTTGTATAATAGTCATCACGCCCACCCCCCCCCCCCCCCCCCCCCCCGTCTCTCTCCTACTCTTTAAAGTCACGAGCACTACTATTGCGAGGGTGTATACGTGGTGTATACGTGGGGCATGCAATGATAAACACCATTATGGTTGTCAGTGTCTTCTCTACCTCCAACGTCTTAAAATGGAAACTATGAACAAAGTGTGTAATGATGACCTACGTAGATTTTGCAAGGAAGGCAACCTGAAGGAAATAAAGCGTATCGTCGATACTCTAGGCAAATCCGCTCTTGGTTTTGACGAGAGGTTTCGCAATGGAACGCTTTGGTACACACCTCTTCACGAAGCCGCAGCCAATGGCCACGAAACCTTGCTGGACTACTGGTTGGAGTTTGGCTTTGACGTCAACTGCCGGACTCCGGGTGGAGACACGCCTCTACACGTTGCCGCTGGCAACGGGCGCGTAGATTGCGTCCGCGTTCTACTGAAACGCAATGCAGAGGTGGGCGCACAGAACAACATTGGGAAGACTCCGAGACAGTCAGCCGAACAGTGCAGCTCGGCGGAGCGTCGCGCCGAGTGTAGCCGCGTTTTGACAAGCGAAGGTGAGCACACGCACGCCATTAAGGCATAATGAAGCAAGTCTGATAACCACACACACACTTGCAACACACACACACACACACACACACACACACACACACACACACACACACATGCAACACACACACACACGCACGCACACACGCACGCACACGCACGCACGCACGCACGCACGCACGCACGCACGCACGCACGCACGCACGCACGCACACACACACATAAATCTGCACTGCATGAGTCGTGCTTGAACTTGCACTTAAATTATGTATTTAAGAAGCCTTCGGTCATTCTGTGCATCATCGCAAACTTACCACTTTGTGCTGAGAATACCAATCGCGAGTATGATTTTGCAACTAGTTTTAACGCGCGCAGCATTGGTTGATGAGTGAGGCACAAGAATATACACTTCATTAATGAAGAGCTCGTTTAAACGCCATATTAAACTTTCATTGCACTAAGAGGTCATTCAAATGCCATTAAACTTTCATCGTATACATTGTATACTTGCAGTTTCTTAAGCATGCTTAGATTTATCCCCCTCCCACACACACACACACACACACACAACACACACACACACACACACACACACACACACTTCCGATATTTTCTACACTTCTACAACTACTAACTTCATTTATTGTTTCGCCATACATATTGCACATTTATATAGAGATTGTCAATGATGTTGGAAAAAACGGTGAGCATTGGATGGAACTGTTGCTTGATAACCTCCATTGCTGGAGGACTGTCTTTCCCGTGCACTGGTGGCTGCTGTCATGTGTAATAACCCTTCCAATATTGGGATGTTGGTCATCAAAGGAGCCCCTAATGTCACTGAGGCCATCGAACTGGCAGTGAATGAACTTAAGCACAATGCACATGCCATGTTGCTTCTCATGATGGCAGCTATGAAGAATGACTACAATCTTGTTCAGAAAATGTTCACAAAACAAGAAGTTGGCAATGAGTTACAGGAGGTGAAAAAAGCTTTGGCTGAAAAGACAATTTCCACGTTACTTCCTTTGGAAGTGGCTTGTCGCTGGCAGAACAAAGCTGTGGCAGAAGAATTGCTTCTGAGAACTAATGTGTATCAGAATGAAGGGATGGTTATCTGGCATGGTCTTGGATTGCATGTAATTGAGAGCTCATTGCTCTGTAGAATTGGCTGGACAAAAATATTGGATTTGAGCCGTAACAACTTGATGAAACTGCCTTCAGAACTCAATCTACACCTTCAAAATGTAGGCGAATGGTCTGCTATCTAGCCATATATTCAATTGCATTGGGTGTTTGCAAATGAAGGCGAAGGTTTTAAATAAATATTTTCTTAATAGGGTTATTATTTTAAATGAATTATAGCTATATAGTGCGGAAGTTAGGCAAATATGAACTATGTTATTTAAATTTTATTACTTATAACAGATGTAAAGATAAAATCAAATACCTTTTAATTAAATGTAATATAGTAATGTGCATTAACTGTTAAAGGATTTATAAACTACACATTAAGTATGGAATTTGATTTAGTTTTATTAGGAAATATTCGAAGTATCAAATCAAACGTGAAAAGACTAAAAATCTAATCACTTTTAATGCGACTTTGACTCTATATAACACATTATCATACATTTTTATAAATATAATATAAATAATTATTGTAATAATTATATATACAAAATAACTCGCAAGTATGGCTCAGCAAATTGCACTCATAAATTACAAACATGAAAGAAACATGAACAAAATTGTCATGAAATTAAAACCCAGAGAATGCTTGGTGTACTTCAGATTTGAGGGCGAGATTGAACCACGATAAAACTCAGCCCGCCAAAATAACATAATTTTTACTAAATCAAATGGTGGTTTCTACTACATTTCATAGCGGACGTATTTAAATTAGTTAGCTAATACATAGTTAACCTGTCTGAATAAATTTTAGATGAATAATGACGTTATATTTTGATAGCTTACTATTAAACATGGGAACTTAACCCCTCCCCCCCCCCCCCCCCCCAAAAAAAAGGCTCGTATTTAAACGTCCAGATTCGTAATCGCCGCGTATCTTTTTTCATAATCATGTACGGGTACCATTTACTTTCCTGAAATGCTAAATAGACATTCGCGGTTATGGAGATGCGCACGTTTAAACACGAGCCATTTTTTGGTTGGGGGGGGGGGGTAGTCTTATTTGCGGTACTTTATGCATTATTAAACATAATTGGCTCTAACTTAATCCTCAATAACTTTAATACTAGAGGGCATTGAATATTTTGATTGATGAGGATTTGGATGTAATTGGGACAGTTTCCGCGAAAATTGCCCCACGGTTAGAATGTTATAAAAATGCATCGCGTTTGAATCGCTATAACTTCCCAACGAATAACGCTATCGACTTCCTATTTTCAACACTTCATACTACACCATTTTACTATGAAGTGTGATGAAAATAAGAAGTCGATCGAGTTATTCGTTGGGAAGTTATAGCGATTCAAACGCAATGCATTTTTATAACATTTTAACCGTGGGGCAATTTTCGCGGAAACTGTCCCAATTACTTAATCTGTTACATAATAATGAATAAATAGTATTAGCCTAAGATTGTAATAAATCAAGCAAGTTTTTACTAAACCATTGTCTTTATTTGCGAACACCCACTATGGCACATGCATATATTTACATATGGTTTTCATTGTAACAGGTGGTCAAGATGGATATTCAGTTTAATGAACTCAATGCAATTCCTGGTACTCTCCTGGAACTACCCAATCTGGTTAATCTAAATATTTCCAACAACAAACTCACCACCTTTCCTCACTTGGGCAAATGGTCACAGTCTCTTGCTATCTTAGATGTCTCCTTCAACAGACTTAATACCATCCCAGGAGAGCCCACTGCTTCAAGTATTAACACACTAAACCTTGCAAATAATGAGCTCAGTGCTGTTCCTCTGTGCATTTGTAGCTTTACAACTCTTCGTTTCCTTGACCTCAGTAACAATGTAGGCATCCTGACATTACCGATGCAAATGTACAAACTTAAAGAACTTAGGTATCTGAATTTGAAGGGACTTATAAACCTCAGTGGAATCCCTAAATCTATTCAACACGACTCACAAAAAGTCATTGGATATTTCAAAAGTAAGTCACTTCCAACAACTGGTTACTATCGCATGAAACTAATGCTGGTGGGCAAGCAGAATCGTGGGAAGACAACTTTAGCAGCAAGACTGCAGGGCAGGAGCTGTGGAAACACATCTACAGTAGGGGTGGATGTCAACGAGTGGGAATACAAGCCATCCATTGGAAAGAAGAGTTTCCAGTTCAGTATTTGGGATTTTGGTGGGCAAGAGGAATACTATGTCACTCATCAGTGCTTCTTATCAGAGCGAGCTCTATACCTTGTCCTGTTTAATTTACTGCATGGTGTTGAAGGGGTGAAAGAAATGATACCATGGCTAAACAACATAGCCCTACGAGCTCCAAATTCATGCGTTCTGATTGTTGGCACACATTTAGATGAGATACCTGCAGCACAAAGGAAAGAGAAAGCAGACAAATTGCTCCAGAAAGCTGCAGATATTGCTGGTGGATTTTGTAACAAACTTCAGATATATCAGGTCATGGCTGTAGGACTGAAGGATCCGCTTGAAGGTGTGACAGACCTAAGGGACTCAATCTATCAGTGTGCTGCCGAGTACAAATTTAGCAATGGGGAATTTGTCATGGGGCAAAAGATCCCACTTAGCTATTCCAAACTGGACAAACACATTTTATGGTTTCAAAAGAGAGCAAGGCAATGCAACTTGATTCCAATCATGAACAAGGAAGAGTTCAAGGCTCTTGTAAAAGACCTCAGCTTAACTGATATTCATGGAGATAATGAACTCAAACTGGCAACCACATTTTTAACTGACATAGGCACCCTTCTTTATTATGATGATCGTAGTCATCACTTGGATGAGTTGTATTTTCTGGACCCTCAATGGCTTTGTGATATAATGGCTAAGGTAGTGACTGTGAAGGAGAGCAACCCATTTGTTTCAAATGGTATCTTGGCTGTGAAAGATGTTCCTCTTTTATTTCATGGCGAAAAGTTTCCATGGCAATACTTTAAGCAATATGTTGCCCTTCTTGACCGCTTTGATATTGCACTGGCACTTGACAGGAACAGGATACTCATCCCTTCCATGCTATCAGAGGTGAGACCTGAAGGGGTGGATGTGGCTGAACCACATGAGATGCCATTTTATACTCGACTTGTCATCTTTAACTCACCAACAACTCCATCTGGGTTTTGGAGTCGGTTGATTTCTAGGATACTTCATGCCATCCCTGGTGTTCGAAGGACAACACTTCCAGAGGGTGCATCTGATTTGAACCCAGAAATTATTGCTGTGGATAGTTCAGATGATCAAATTCCAACTACAAACTTTGAACAACTTAACTACGAGAGTACCGTCTTTTATCGAAATTTGTCAGTATCTACCTCAGATGCAAATTCTTCCATATCTATGACCTCTGTCGCTGATGCATTGCAAGCAAAGTTGTTATACTGGCAAACAGGTCTCTTCTATCAAAACAACCAGGTTTTCTTTAGGGTCGAATCGTTGTCACACACTAAGCATAAAAAAGAAGGTGTTGAGATAACTGCATCATTTTCTACATTGGGTAGAATCGTGATAAGCCAAATTTTGGATTTTGTTAGTGTTTTAGTAAAAGACTGGTACCCAGGTCTGCAAGACAGAGGGTCATTAAACCAATTTATTTTCTGTTGTGAGTGCATGAGGCTGAAACGTACCAACCCATACCAGTTTGATGTGCAAAGATGTCTTAGTCTGATTGGTCAGAACATGGCTTCAATTGAATGTATGTACAGTCAGAATCCTTCTGAAAATCACTCTGTATTGCTGGCAGACATTGTTCCAGATCTGCTACTGCAAGACATTAGTGTGAAATATCTCCTAAACATTTCTGAGCTGGACTACAAGGAGGAAGAAAATTTGGTACTTGGAACTGGAGGCTTTGGCAAAGTGTATCGAGGTAGATGCCATGGTAAGTCAGTAGCCATAAAGAGGTATCTGAAAGGTGATGAGGCTCTAAGTGAGCTTCGAAAAGAGGCAATGATCCTCCAGCAATTTCACCACCCTTGTCTGGTGTGCCTTGTTGGTGTATGTGTGCACCCAATAATGGCCATGGTGCTAGAGGAGGCACCTATGGGAAGTCTGGAGAGTCCTCTCATAAAGGCACGACTTCCTATACACCGATTGGTCATCCATCGCATTGCTATACAAGTTGCAGCTGCTCTAAATTTTTGCACGAGGGAGGCATCATATTTCGAGATCTCAAAGCAGCCAATGTTCTGTTGTGGTCTCTCGATCCGGAGTCACTGTGTCACTGTAAAGTGACTGACTTTGGCATAGCAACTAATCTAACTCCGATTGGTGCTCGAGGAATTATTGGAACAAAAGGCTTCATAGCTCCCGAGGTGCTTCATGTTGGAAAGAAAAGGGAACACTCATTGTATGATCACAGGGCAGATTTTCTCATTTGGAATGTTTCTCTATCAAATGATATATCGAAGACACCCATTCCATGATATGCTGCCAGTGAGGATTGACTCTGCTGTGGAGAATGGAGAACGGCCTAGGTTAGATGATGTTCCAGAATCAGATAATGTCTACTTTTTTTTAACAAGGTTAATGCAGTGTTGCTGGCAAGCTGACCCACGCAGCAGACCTGCCACAGCTGAAATCATAGACAAGTTATGCCTCTCTTCATTTCAGTCTTTAATGTCCGTGAGGTCTGCACCATTCAGCCTTTCACACTGTAAAGCCTGTGCCATCACAGAAAAAGTATTTTCTGAAGCTGGCGCTGGTCATCGTGAAAGTGAGATCTGGGTGTGCTTTGATGGTGATGCAGGCATTGAAATTAATGCATATTCAATAAGCACACTGGTCTTGTTAAGCAAAAATGTCCTCAATGGAATTAAGCCACAATGTATCAGTATGTGTGAGCAATATGTCTGGGCTGGCTTGAAAGATGGAAATGGTAATGGAGCAATTGAAATATTCAGCATTACTACCAGAGCATCTTCACAAAAAATCCTCTTGAAGGGCGATGTTGTCTCTTGTATGACATATAAAAACCAAGTTGTATTCTGTGGCACATTCAAAGGGTTTTGTCTTTCTTTCAGTAAAAATACACAGCAAACTCAATTTTTCCCTAAAGGCAGCTCAAAAAAACTCTCTGAGAATATAATAGATGGAATTGTGGTCACAAATGACTGCATCTGGCTGTCACATGCATGTGTAATTGCTATTCTTAATATTGACACTCTTGAAATGGTAGGAGAACTTGACCGGAAAAGCTATCCTGATGGATTCATAGGACAGTTACATATGAATGAAGACAGGTGTACTATTTGGAGTTGTCAGTTGATTAGTACTTGCGTTTCTGCTTGGAGCACAGATAAAAAAACTCACACCATTGACATTGACATAAAGGATTATGCAAGCACAATTACTACTGAATATCAAGATGAGCTGGAGACATCAATTACTGCAGTGGTACCAGTCCTGGATACAGTGTGGGTAGGTTTGGAAAGTGGACATATTCTAATATTTTGCCATAAAGAGTTACTGACATGGTTTCAGCCTTACAAATCCTATGTTCAGTTTCTTCTGTGCATTCCTTGTGAAGGTCCAAATCACTTACAGATCAAGAGGAGTTTAATAATCAGTGGGGGAGAAAAGTTTAACTCTTCAATGGTGCCTGGTCTAGTTCAAAATGAGAATGCAAGTAATTCAGGAATTCTAGTCAAATGGGAAGCCTTTCCTTCCAAGACCTACAGGCAGTTATCCTTAGTGCAATCCCAGTCATCCACTTTCTTGCAGAATCATGAGTGTACTAAAAGTGTGATTCAAATAGGTGGATTTAAAGACGACACGTTCTTAATGGAAGATCACTCAGATGTGGCTGATGCTGAGCAAACTGGATGAATTAGAAAGTTAGCGCCTATTGAAATATTGAACTTTCATCATGCTGTGCCACTCCTTATTGTTCTGAAAATCTGTACTTACTCCTTTTGATTCAATGCTGGTAATATTAAATAATTCCACAGTAAAATTGGCACTTGGTGCACACATGTGTGTGTACGTGTATGTGTGTCTGCATCTCTGTGTGTATCTGCTCTGCAATTCCTTCTGTCTCATTATGAATTTTTACACACCATAGGCAACAACTGGACACTAATTTTGTGTTACCTATGCATAAACACATACACATTTCATGATAGCAGTGAAAACAGAGCAACAGAAGCACACTCAGGGGGATACATATGATAGCATAAAGAGTAGAGTAGGGGCCATCTAAACACATGCAGGCATATTTCCTGAGCATTATGGAAGAAACAGTGGCATGTAGACCTGGAAGGGGGGGGGGGGGGGGGGGAGGGGAGAGAGAGAGAGAGAGAGAGAGAGAGAAGAGAGAGAGAGAGAGAGAGAGAGAGAGAGAGAAACATATACTTTCCAAGTATCGAAACTACAATACTGAAATACAACAACCCAGTTGCTTGGCAACCGACCATATATCCATATAACATAGCCAATCATAGCACACGTAGAATATGACCAATCATGTAAGTTCTACTTGCCACATTACTCCCTCTTTAAATTCCAGAATGTATATACAATGTGTATAATAATGTCCATATCTCAGTGGAGGATGGCGATTTCGCTGTGGTCTGTAGTGTACAGGCTGCTCTGCATGGTATCGTCTCATCATCAGCATCAGTATATACATATCCACCTGGACATTCATCTCTTAACACCATATCAGGTGATGGATCTACTGATGAAAGCACTTCATCCCTCTCCAGCTGATTAGTCTGTTCTGATCCCCTTGACGTTGTACACTTCTCTGGATCACCACGACAAAGCTTCAACCGATTGTAATGAACTATTTGGGTACTTGTAGTTCCAATCAACTGAATCCTGTAATTCACTGGACTTACCCGGTCAATAACAGTATACAGTGTAAGGCCCTCTCCACAGTGAAGAGAACTTCTTTGTCTGACCAACCTTCACTGCTGGATTGAAAAGCCACACTCTGTCACCAATCCTAAAGTTCGTTTTTGAACAGTGCTTTTCCTTCCTTTTTTTTCTGGGCCACACCCAAATTAACACGGATCACATCATAGACATTCTTCTGTGTTTTCCTCACCTCCTTTATGTACTGGGGAATAGTGCCATCATTCCTTTCTGTATCAAAACGACCCAACATGACATCAACAGGTAAGACCGGTGAACGTCCAAAATTGACAAGGTATGGTGAATGACCTGTAGACTGATGCAATGATGTCCTATATGCAAAAATAGCTTTCTGTAAATGCTTGTCCCAATCACTATGATGCTCTCCAACCATTCTTGCAAGCATTGCTTCAACTGTACAATTAAATCGTTCCACTTGCCCATTTCCTTGTGGGTGGTAAGCAGTTGTCCTGGTACGTTCAATCCCAAGCAAATGACAAAGTTTTTGGTTTACCTCCGCATTTAGGTTGCTACCTTGATCGCTGTGCAGCTAGCTGTTGGGGAACGCCATAGCGACATATCACCTCGTCCATTAATATACTGGTCAAAGTGAGACCATCAGTAACCTGTAAAAGAAACGCTTCCACCCATTTGCTAAATAGAACAAACTAATTGACAACAAGAGTTTTCTCTGTGCTCATTGCCATTACGTGACCGAGCTGGTCTCACCAAAGACCCATTGACGTCAGCGAAGAAGTTCACGGAAAAGAAACAGGATTCGAAAGAAAGTGTAAGGGATTTTGAAGTTGAACTTAGGAAGCTGTTTGCCGAAGCTTACCCTGAAAGAAATGACTAAGACGGCACCTCTTACAGTGGGAGCAAACGGCCTTCTATTGGATGTACTAGGTAGTGTGTCTCTTGAAGTAAACTTGGATAGCATTAGTGCTTCGCATTTATTGTAGCTAAGAAGCTTACTGTGGACTGTCTATTAGGCATAGATTTCTTGTCTAAACATGGTGCTGTACTTGATTGTGCAAGGAACACGTTATCTTTCCATTGCAATACTGGCAAAGGGGGTATGGAGGTGGTATTACCAACACATGAAGAGGGTGTCTTTGTAGTTAGCATTGCGGAAACTGTACATGTACCAGCGCGTTCCGGAATGATAGTAAAGGGAAAGGTAGAGTGTTCTGGATTGCTAACTGGAAGGGAGGGTTTCATAGAGCCAAACTGTAAGGACACCACATGCAGGGGGTTTCTGATGCTAGAAGCGTTAACACTGTTCAAAGTGCTAACGAAGTGGCTATCCAAATCACTAACATTGCACCCAGAGAGGTTATATTGTACCAAGGAAGTCAGGTTGCAGATTTCTATGTAGGTCACAGGGTAATGCAAATAGAAAGCAGTTCTTGCGAATCACGGCAGAGCAATGAAAGGCCTTCAGTGGATCTCACCGGGACAGATCTTACTCAATCACAAAAACAGAAGCTGGAGAACTTGATTTGGGAGTTTAGGAGCCTGTTTGTTACTGAAGGTGGTCCAACTGGTCGGACTTCAAAGGTCAAGTATGCTATCATAACAAATGGGTTACCAGTTCGGGAACCTATAAGGAGGATACCTCATGCCCTTCAAGAAACGGTCAAGTTGGAAGTCAAGAAGATGCTAAAAGATGGGGTAATTAGGGAAAGCAATAGTCCTTGCATGGTCATCACCAATTGTAATGATCAAGAAAAAAAACGGGTCTTGGCGTTTTTGTGTTGACTTCCGAAAGGTTAACAGCATGACACAGAAAGAGGCTTACCCATTGCCCCGAATTGATGAGACATTAGAGGCCCTGACAGGATCACAGTTCTTTACAACTCTAGACCTGGCTTCGGGTTATTGGCAGGTAGAGATGGAAGAGGCAGATAGGAAGAAGACAGCATTTTCCACTCGTGAGGGACATTTTGAGTTTAATGTGATGCCCTTTGGATTAACAAATGCCCCGGCTACTTTTCAAAGGCTTGTGGAATGTGTGTTAGCAGGTTTGACTTATGAACAGTGCCTAATTTACCTTGATGACATTGTGGTCTTTAGTGTCACTTTTGATAAACATCTAGAGCGTTTAAAAATGGTGTTTCATCATCTGGCCGAGGCAGGGTTAAAACTAAAACCTAACAAATGCCATTTCGCTAAAAGTGAGATTCGATATCTGGGTCACATAGTGTCGAGGCAAGGCATACAAGCTGACCCAGATAAAACCAGTGCCATGATTTCTTTTCCAGTTCCAAGCGACATCAAGGAATTGAGGCAATTTCTGGGACTGACAAACTACTACCGACGTTTTATCAAGGGGTACTCCAGCATTGCAGAACCTTTGCATAAGTTAACACGAAAGACAGAAGGTGGTTTCAAATGGAATTCAGAATGCCAGAATGCATTTCAACACCTCAAGCATCTACTAGTCAGTCCCCCAATCTTAGCATATCCACAATTTCAGCTACCATTTGTTGTCACCTTAGATGCATCAAGTTGTGCAATAGGTGCAGTATTGAGCCAGGAACATGAAGGGGAAGAAAAGGTTATAGCTTACTGGAGTCGCCAGTTGAGCAAAGCCGAGCAAAATTACTCCACAATAGAAAGGGAGGCATTAGCAGTGGTAGCCGCTGTTAAAGAGTTTTTCCCATACTTGTATGGAAAGTCATTCAATCTACTCACAGACCATAATCCCCTTACTTCACTTCGTGGATTAAAAGATACTGGAGGAAGAATAACACGTTGGTTGCTGTTTCTCCAACAAGTTGACATAGCATTAAATATCGTGCTGGTAAGAGCAATGGTGGAATGTCACGGCGAAGGCCAGATGAAGAGAAATTGCCGGTGGTGAATGATGGAGTATTTGTGAATGGAATTACATGTTCGGGGGGTCAGGTGAGGTTGAAGCGAGAACAGGCTGCAGATGAGTTCACATCAAAAATTGTGCGGGCTATTGAAAATGGCATGTCTCCTCCGGATGAAAAATGGAGCAAGTTGGATGGAGTTCTATGTCGTCATGCTAAGAGTGTGAAAAATCCAAAAACACTGACTGTGATACCAAAATCTTTGAGAGCACTTGTGTTTGAACTCCTTCACAGCAAGTCAGGACATCTAGGTGTTCACAAAACGTTGGAAAAGATAAAGGAGCATTTTTTCTGGCCAGGTTATGAGCAGGATATTCGGGAAGCTGTTAAGAAGTGTGAGGCTTGCCAGCGTCGCAATACACCAGTACCAGTACCCCAAGCACCACTAAGTGAATATCCCTTTCAAAGGCTTTCATGGGATATAATGGGCCCATTACCCGCTACGTCCTGTGGAAACAAGTACATACTGGTCGTGACTGATCTATTCAGTAAATGGGTCGAAGCATTTCCACTTGGCTGACTGACAGCATCACATTAGCAAGGATACTAACCGACGAAGTCATTTGTCGGTATGGTGTTCCTGAATCTCTCCACAGTGACCAAGGTGCTAATTTTGTAAGTGAGGTCATGCAGTCACTATGCGCACAGCTTGGTATCAAGCGCACACAAACATCTGCTTATCACCCTGAAGGAAACGGTCCGGTAGAGTGTTTCAATCGCACCCTTGAAGCAATGCTGTCCAAGGTTGTTGAGGAGCATCAGAAGGATTGGGACTGTCACCTACAGAAAGTTTTATTTGCCTTTAGAACTGCTGTCCACGAGTCAACTGGATACACTCCCCTCTTTGTAATGTCTGGACGTTCTCCTAATTTGCCAATCGATGTACTGCTGGTTGAGCTCAAACTCAAGGTCAAGAACTTCCTGATTATGTAAGGAAGACGCAGTCATCTCTTAAATCTGCATTTTCTGTAGTTCGCCAACGACTACATAAGGCTCACCAAAGACAAAAGCAGCTAAAGGATCAAGCCATTGCAGGAGATGCTTTTCAAGTTGGGGATCGAGTATGGCTTTTTGTTCCTGCAATCAAAAAGGGACAAACACGATAATTCTCTTCATTATGGCGTGGTCCATACACCATTATAGACAAAGTAGGTCCAGTGAACTACCATGTGCAAATGATAGGTGGGACCCAAAAGCGTGTTGTTCATCACAACAGATTGAAACCTTGCCATAGTGACCCAGAGCCTGAATCAGATGCTGAAATCAAGAATCCGGAACCATCTTCAAGTAAGCAGGTGACACCAGAGGATAATAATACCCACATGGAGGTCGTGCAAGATATGACGTTACCTGAAGTCCTTGAAGATGAAACGGTCATTCCAGTTGAGGATACAATTTTGGAGAATGAAGATCATGTGGTAAATGTGGAAAATCACCAATTGGATGCCAGAAGATTTCCTTTAAGAAATCGTCAACCCCCTCAACGTTATGGAGATTATGTGTTAATAGACTACTTGTCTTGCGAGGACGCAAGAAACTGGAGGAGGGAGTTATGTAACAGTGGTCATCAACCAGTGCAGGTGTAACGCGCGCCGCTACACAAACTAATGTTATTACGTAATTATTATACTTATGTATTGTATGTGAAATACAGCTGTGTGTATTGTTGCCTAGAGACAGAAACTTGTATGTATTGCACATTGCATTGACAACAAGAGTTTTCTCTGTGCTCATTGCCATATACTGAGTCTCGTTACAGATGTACAAGCGGTTGATGATCAGTTTGCAAGACAAATAATTCATGTCCATATAAATATGGATAAAGCTCCTTAACCGCTTTCACGATAGCAGTGCTTCACGCTCAATGGTGGAATAATTCCGTTCAGATTTCACAATTGCCTACTCCAGTAAGCAATAACTTTCTCTGTTCCATTGTCATGAACTTGACTTAAAACAGCTCCAATAGCTGAGTCGGAAGCGTCTGTTGCAAGCAAAAATTCTCGATCAAACCGTGGAAATGCTAGTATGGGTGGAGTTGTCAACTTCTTCTTGAGTTCCTCAAAGGCTACCGTACACTGTTCAGTCCAATTGAAACTCTGATGAACAGTTTTCTGCGTCACTTTGTACAGAGCGATGCTATTCTGGAATAGTCCTGGACAAACGACGGATAATAATTTGCCAACCCCAAAAACTGCCTGAGTTCCTTCACGGTTAGTAGGAACAGGGTAATCGATTACAGCCTGTATTTTTGCTGGATCTGGTCCCACTCCATCAGCTGACACGATGTTACCCAAGTAACACACTTTGGGTTGAACAAAACGACACTTCTTTGCTTTTGTGGCGTATATGAAACATATGTATTATATCATTAGTCATTGTGTGCGTGTATTGTGATTGGTTGTGTTATACGTGTATATATTGGCAGTTGCGTGGCAACTAGTCAGTCTGGATATTGGATATTATACTTTGGTGAACACTGTGAGAACCTACGTTACACTTCAGCTTGAAGTCCGGCATCTGAATCCTCTGGAAAACTTTGCGAAGTGTGATGAGATGTTCATGCAGAGAACGTAGCGCTAAAAACAACAATATCATCGATGTAAATCAGACAGTGCTCACTTGTCAACCCTGAGAGTACACACCCCCATCAACCTTTGAAAACTGGATGGAGCATTGGTCAAACCAAAGGCATGACATTAAACTCAAATGACCTTCCGTTGTGGAAAATGCAGTTTATTCCTTATCAGATTCTTCCAGCTCCGCTTGCCAATAACCCGACGCGAGATCCAAACTGGAAAAAAATTGTAGAACCAGTCAAAGATTCCCAAGCTGTCGCGGTAAAGGAAAGGCATCTTTGTGCGTAACCGAATTAAGGTATGTTCAGGCCTGATCTTCAGGGAAGCAAACTAACGACGGAGGAGAAGAACAGCTGCATGAAAGAGTTCAGCGAATTGTTTGATGACGGGGAGTTAGGTAGGACGTCTAAGATCAGGCACGCGATTACAACATTTGGGCCACCAATTCGACAACCTATTCACCGATTTCCAGTGGCATTGAAAAAGACAGTTCAGGAGGAGGTACAGAAGATGCTGAAGAACAAGGTTATTAGTCCTAAACCAGTCCTTAGTCTTCACCTATCATAATGGTTCGGAAGAAAGATGGCAGCTGGCGGTTTCGTATCGATTTCAGAAAACTTCTTTACTTGCCTTTCCCTCTCTGACGTCAGCTATGCACTGTTTAGCATCCTCAAGAAGAAAAACACGCTGGTCGAGGAACGAAATTCGTAATTCTTATGCCTTTCTATAGTGTTACCGGCATTGGCCCGACGTTCATCACTTGAACAGCTACTACTTGTCATTCAGAACACAGAGACTCCTAGCCACAAGAAAATGGTTATAGGCTTTCTTCCATCTTCCCATCTTCAATGATGCATTCAACAATAACACCGAGTTTGCTGGTATTTGCACAGTCTGGGACACCGTTACCAAGGAGTCTTCCATCCGATTATTACCAGAACTGTTTGAATCAATAAAAGAAAACCTCTACGTCATTGCTACCCAACTTTAAAACACTTCCTCCTAAAGTCGATCAACACATCAATCATATCGAGAAATGAGCGGTCACGGGCAAAGGCATATATATTACCGCATCATTTGGTATGGGAGAATGTGCATCAAAATCATCTACACACCTTCACACATGCGGCACACCAATGAAAATCTTCAACCGGTTCCATATGGCACAAGATGTGAGGTGATTTATCCAAAAAAGATCTGAATTTTTAACCCCTTCCTATCGGTTCCTGCGATTTTTTTAATGTTTGTACACACGTCATTGGATTCTGTAAATTATCATATACAGGTACAGGTATTTGCTGTAAAAAACAAGAGAATCGATTTGTTCAAACGGATCCCATATCTACATAGTTTTTTGAGGATTTATTCTAAAGAATCTGTAGGTTCCTGTGAATTTTAAATGCGTTAAGGTATTTTCTCCATACTCTGAACGTCATCACGTGAGAACGTATTACATTCTGCTTGTCTCGCACCCAGACAATATTTGTAACTCATTCTCGCATGAATATTGTAGGTAATTTTACTAGCATGACTAAACCGGTTAGTTAACCTCGTGCACTAAGATACATGCGATATTGAACACGTTCAATGAGTTTGACTTACAACAACTATGATGAACGAGCCATCGAGGTGCACACAAACAGTGGTAAGCTTCTCTTGTCCATTATTCGATAATCACGGCTTGAATAAACCAGATCAAGACAAGAAATAGTCAGTACTGTGTATGATTTTTCGTACATATACGTAGAATCGTTTTTTTTTTGAATACACTGAAATTTGAAGTATACCTGTGCGTGGGTAGGTGCTTTTCTGTGTTACTTCATTTTGGCATCGCTACATCGTTTGCTGCATAGAATGGCTGGCTGTAGTGGATGTCAGCTGTGATAAAATCGTTTGCCTCCGTACTGTTGTGTACAACTTATGCATGGTACTGACAAAGGTGGGATAGTAAGAATGCGTATTACGCTCTGTATTTTTTATGTGTGTTTTATGTGTGTTTTTATTTGTGCATTATTAGTGTATGCCTAAGAAGCCAGCACACATGCATACTACCCAACCTTCAATCGGCCCTCTATGTGTGTGCATGCGCACATTGCCAGAAATTTCGGACATCGACCCATAACTCTTGCTAGGAATTGATTTACCAATTTCTGCTTTCACCGTTAAATTTTATATTGAAAGCAAAGATTTATCAAAACATAAAAACTGCTAATTATTAAATCAATCAATTAACTTTAATCACGACAACAAATTATTTTTAAGTACCTGTATGAATAAAGAGTTCATTGTGATATAATATACAAATATATCTCTTTTAGTATAACTTTTACATTCGATTCGTGTATTGATGTTTTGCGCATGCGCTTGCGGCAGCGTCATCGCGTTACTAAAAATGGCTCTTACATCACTCCAATGTCTGACTTTCTAGTCCCCAGACTCGTGTAGCCCCTCCTTCTGTAGTACTTATAGTCTCGTACCCAGACGTACAAATGGTTCATACCATTTATATGTCTGGGTACGAGACTAAGTTCTTAACACTCTGTTCGTGCATTTGTCAATGTGTGTATAAGCACCCTTACTTAACAAGAGAGGCATGTGTATGTATTGAATCAGCTTCGTCACCAGCTTGTAATCACTATATGCTCTTTTCCATTTACAGGTCAGCTCCTTGCCATAGCTTCCAAAAACATACCGTTCAAAATCAACCACTCCCTGACCTGGCAGAATCGTCCCAATTAGAGTGCATTGAAGGCGGTCATGGGAATTGAGGGCCCAGACTACCTCCTCAATTCCCATAGTGTTCTCTTCTAGTTCTTTCTCATACCCAACCATTAATAATTATTAATTTTGTAACATTAATATTAGTTTTGTGGTGAAATGAATGGCGGCAGTGCAAGTGGCGCATTCTATCCAGTTGAACGTGTTGTAGCCAGTAGGAAACGGAAGGTGTGCGTTTGCATGTATGGCTTGTTTCCGTTGATGTCATTGTAAAAAGCATCATTCTTCACAATAGAGGCATACTGATTATCTAGTCCTTTGGGTAGTCTCTCGTGACAGTGACGTAATAAATGAGATATTACGTAATGCCACTTTTTCGTGAATTATCGTTATAGTCACGCGCAAAGAATGCAATTATCACCACAAATTTGGTCGAAGGCGTGTCTGCTCACAGCCACATGGCGACCACAACACCTTGTATCCTGTGCACAAAACAGATTCTAAAAATTGGCGACCGATCCACAGTGAAGCGAATCGCGACGTGTTTATGACGTTAACGGCAATGGTCATCGAGATGTTCGGCAGTAAATCTGGGGATACGATTTTTCCAACTGGTCGTGTTCTCTGCAAGACTTGCCATAGTAGCGTTCAAAGCATCCCTAAACTTGAGAAAAAGCTACTTGATCTGAACCAACAGATACGAGAACAGTTGAGGCACGCGGGATTACCTAATGCTTAACGCGGCTTCCTAGCCAAGAAAGATTGTGATTGCTGCGAGTTGATTTGGACGTAGCTCATTATATCCAAGTTCTTTCGTGGCTTTGAAATCGCATTATCGATAGCAACCTTCGAATAGAGCGCCATTGTTTACGAGTTGTGAATTCCTGGCTAACCTAATTACGTCCGGTCACATGATATCTCAAACTTCATTGGTTCCGCCGGAATTCCTCCGCTCAAACACGAAAAAGCGTACAGACGTAATATCTCATTTATTACGTCACTGTCACGAGAGACTATCCTTTGGGAGGGATACCGAAGGGAAGAGTCCTCCTGGGTCCCTGAAGCTGATGTTACAGCTACTGCTAAGCGGTAAGTATGTTACGTACCATGTCTACAATGGGACGAATATCAAGCGAAGAATCTTGCATAGACTTAACCAAAGCAGTGAGATTACCTCCAGCAGGAAAGGATGCTATCATGGGTGGGAGCTCCCTTTAAAGATTGGAGAATCGAGCATGATAAAGGAACATCAGCTGCGTCGATGAAGTGCTGAATACGCAAACCTGTGGGGCCAGCCCCAGTTAGTTTGGAGAATGATCTTAACACCGCGTCCGTGAGTAAAGTGGGTCAATTTAGGCCGTTTTGGGGGAAAGTAAAAAAAACTAAAAGGTCCGCTGATGAGTATTTTTCTTTTCAAATACAGGAATGTGGAAGTACAACTCTTGAGACAACATTGGATGCATTTTGTGAGAGATCATTCAACTTTCTGGAATGCGGCGATATAAAAGTGGTCTATGTCGATGAAACCATATTTCATCATCATAGAAAAACTGCATAATCACATTGTATAAGCCAAGTTGAACTTTTAAACATTTCAATGCTTTTTCAATCATATGCAATGTATTTTATTTACTGTGTGCATGTGTTGTATCGTGTCTATAGAACGCTATGCATTACCGCATGCGGTTTAACTTTGTTGCTTTGCACGCTGCTTTGTGAGTCTGCATGCACACATAATTTTTATTTTCAGGGAAACCAAGAGCTGCATTGATATAGATGGCTTATGCATGCTTATGAATTACAGTAAAGAAGGGAAGGGGTGTAAAATGATAAAATGATAAGCATAGTACCGAACTAGTTTATTTAAAGTGCGTGCATCAAAACTGTGATAGTTGCAGCTGTTATAAATTATAATGCGAACATCGTGTAAAAGGCTACTCTACTTATTTTACAACTAGTACCTGTGATTCTATTGTTAGCGGATCTTTTAGGTTTTTAGTTTCCCCTCAATTCTGACCCACTTTACTCGCGGACGCGGTGTTAAAACAGGAATGATGTTAAAATAATGAGGCAAAACTGTCACAAGACATACACAAGACTTAAACATACACAAGACAATGAATACTCAAGACATGATAATATTCGTAATAACGTAATACGCATTAAAACACTACTGAACTAAGTCTACATGTACCGTTCACACTGCGCCACAGCATTTAGTATGCAGGGTTGTGCAGAGTCTGCATACTAACCATATGCAGATGAGTATCATTGAAGTGTTCATATGCAGATGTCTGCATATGAACACTTCAATGATACTCATCTGCATATGGTTGGTATGCAGACTCTGCACAGCTCTGCATACTAAATGCTGTGGCGCAGTGTCAGTTTCAATTACCATCCAAAGTGTTGGCTCTTGACAGCAGTGCCTTCACATTGACCCGGACAAGGGTCATACTCAAACGTCCATAGAGGGATGCCTTGGTTGTGGATTTTGGGATTAATCCAATCAATCTAAAAAGCATGTTAATGCTGTATGAATGCTCATTCCGTGTTAATGCATACATGTACTCCCTAATGCTGAAGCATATCGCTAACTGAGTTCCCTCAACCCCTGTCATGCAGATCTATACTAATTGACGGATAACAGTTTTGCCCAAAAGGGGTCAGGCGGCAACCTGGTGACAGGGTGTACCCATCAGGCCAAATCTGGGACCAAGGTAGCGCTGGCTTGCCTTGGGTGCGACCAGGTGTGCCACACCATGACGCGGTCATGGGTTTGATGTGGTTGGTCAGGGTAGAAGCCCGAAGGGTGCCGCCTGCCATTGATGTATGACATGAAAATCAGTGTACAAGGTACAATCAATGCACAAGCGGAGTGGTGGGTGGGTCAGCAATATTCAGGTCATCCATAGGCAGGCTATGAGACTGAATGGCTGCTTTCCCAAGAACACCATTGATATATACATACAATACCTGGAACCAGACAGAGACAATCTAATTTGGGGATAGGTTGTTTAGAGGGGAGGGTTGCAGACAGAGAGGCAGGCTTGACCTGCTAACCCTAGACAAAGCCCCCTTTCAACATACTATATGCTTCCCATGCCCTATCAAAGCTGGAAGGGGTGGTGCATGACCATTCGCCCTTCATCAAAACATTAAACATTGTTTACTCCCTAAACAAAATCACATTATTTCATTGTGGACTCTTGTGTACAGATGCCTCTTGATCAATATAAATACTGTGATTACACTCTGAGACCTTGCATGGAACTGAATTGAAAATCACAACTTAGTATAGGTTCACCGTGTATATATGTGCGTATGTTTGTATGTGTACGTTTGTGTGTAAGTGTGTGTGTATATGTGTGTACAGTGTATGTATGTGTGTATTGTTGTGTGTGTATATGTGTGTACAGTGTATGTATGTGTGTGTATGTGTGTGCATGTGTATGTGCATGTGTATGCGTTTGTGTGTGCATTTGTCTGTATATGAATGTGTATGTGTGTGCATGTGTGTGTGCATGTGTGTTTGCATTTGTGTGTTTGTCTGTGTATGTATGTGTGTATGTGTGTGTATGTGTGTGCATTTGTGTGTGTTTATGTGTGTATGTGCTTGTGTATGTGTGTGTGTGCATGTGTATGTGCATTTGTGTGTGCATTTGTGTATGCATATGTGTATGTGTGTGTGCATATGTGTGCGCGCGTTTGTGTGTGTTTGTTTGTGTATGTACATGTACATGTATGTGTGTGTTTGTGTGTGTATTTGTGTGTGTGTGTGTATTTGTGTGTATGTATGTGTGTGTTTGTGTGTGTATGCATGTAAGTGTGTGTTTGTGTTTGTATGTGTATGTATGTATGTGTGTATGTGTGCATTTGTGTGTGTGCATGTGTAAGTGTGTGTATGTGTGTGTTTGTGTGTATGTGAAAGTGTGTGTGCATGTGTATGTCTCTAGTCTCGTCCCCAGCCCCACATTACACAACAGTGAATAGACTACATTATCACACACACACAAACACAAACACTGAACACACTCAAGAGGAGGTAATCAATACCAATAGAAAAAGAAATGCCTGTAGCTGCTTCACTAGTCGAAGCTCGATCAGCGGCTACCTTCCACTCTCCAACACTCCCCACCAGGCCATTACACACCTCTAACCCTCCCTCACCAGGTAGACATCCATATAGGGTCTGACTTCATCTTGTGGCTGTTGACATCTCCTCTGATGTCTGATCAGGTGATCCCTGGCAGCATGCTTGTCAGCCAGTTTCCATTTCACACAAATCACAGTAGCCTGTGGGCATGGCTAAGTTAGAAAGGATTATGTGAAAGTGAAACTGAACTCTCATATGCTATCCAGCAAAAATATCAGTATCATTGCACAGTTATTGGCTATGACCACATTCGTGCATAATGCTCATGGTCATACCCAGAATACTGCCAAATGGGGATGGGCGCCATAGGGACACATCTTGCAGGCACTCAGTCCAGCCCTGAGGTTCCAGAGCTTCACTGGCTGCTGGTAGACATTGGTCCCCAACACTTTGGAAGGGTGCCAGTCCAACATCTGCTGGTGTGAGGGAGTACAGGGAGGAGGTAATGAAGAAATAAATCAGCAAGATAAGAGGGAGAGAGATGAGGAGTTACAAGAGGTGAGAGGAAAAAACCAAAAGGTTGTTTGGCTACTGCTACAGACTACCAGGCCAAGTCACTATGCATGCTGATGTTCTAGTAAAGCTGATAAAGCCACAAACGTCGATCAGAGAGTACATCTACGGTATACGTAGGCCATAAATACTAGGTATGCCGGTCAAGCTATGGTTGTTACGCACATGTACAGCACCTATGCACCTGTGGACACATCAATATAGGGTTACTGGATAGTGGGCAAACCACTTACTGTTGACATCTCTTCCTGATGTGGAAAATTGTGATGAGGCTAATCCCGCCTGCAGCAGTTTGCCAGCCAGTTGATAAACATACATTACATCACTGTCACCTTGTGGGTATGGTTAAATGTAGAAAAGTTATCCAGCAAGATTATCATTGCACAGCTCTTTGCTGACATGCATGACTAAATGCAAAATTCAAGTGCATAATGCTTCGCATGGCTCTCACCCAAGGGTCCCATGTACAGTGTGCAGACACTCAGTCCAGCACTGAGGTCCCAGTGTTTTGTTGCTCCCCAACACAACCAAACCTTTAGAAAGATACCAGTCCCACACCAATAGATAAGCAAGTACATGACATCACTCCTACCCTGCCATCACCCTTATAAATTCCCTTCAGATCAGGAATCATAAGGTTCCACACCCACATACGACACACACACACACACCCACACACACACATACACATACACACACATCGATACATGCACATACGACACACATGCACATACAACACACATGCGTGCATGCACACACGCACACACACACAAAAACACACACACACACACCACACACACACACACACACTGGGATTAATATAGGTACTATTCTAAAGAGAGGCTGTAGGGAAATAGCCCCGAACGCTAGATAGACTGACAGTTATACAATGAGGTTGGCAAATAATGCACACCACTACACCATAAAGTCCTATGTTCTAATGCAGCGATTACACCACATTCTAATACTACATAGTCCTTATTCCATAGAGGCATCAGCAGTGGGAGACCATACAATTTGGGAACGTGATGATTTCCAATAGCTATGGTGTCTGGGGAGGTCGCTGTCAGCTCCTACTGTACATAAAACTATTGTGCCGCTTATCACGTGATTGATGCTGGCCAATATTGTCCTTATATGGCTTGTCCCTGTCGCTGTGTCTGTCAGCTTCAAAATGATATTTTGTATAGAACAACAGAAATGTAGATACGTACGCAAGGAATTGTAGTTGGTTACGTACCTGGCGATGATCTGGCAAATATATATATGATATCGCAAGCGATACAGCTCTATCCATGGATCACCCTCGATTCTCAAATACAGATACGGAGCTCTACGAACAACGACTAGCATGTTTAGGATGCCAAATGTAACGTGACTACTGGCACACTGTTGGGCATCGCATAAACGTGTTATTTTGCGGAGCGAACATGACGTATGCGGTGCAAACAGTTAGCTATGGTTGCTACGCACATGTAGAACACCTAAACACTTCAGCTGCAACATACCTGAGTGAGTCTGGTTCAGGGCAAGCGTTTTCCCGCAGTGCCATCGCCCGTAGGTCATGTTTCGAACGTCCATTATTCTTACGTAAATCATTGTGAAGAATACAAAATGGAGACATTGAGTACCACAACCACTAAAGTGACTCAGGAAGTCACAGAAGTAGGCAAAAGAGTGTTGTATGGTAACACACACCTGCCTCGATGATCTGGTTAACATAATCCGAAACGAATTTTACCACAACTATCACAGATCCTGAGAAAATGTACAAACGTCTTGAAAGAACCCTAATTTTTATCAAATTTCTACAGGTGTCTATGGACGTGTTGTTTTAGGGCCATGGAAGTCACAGATAGACCGTGAAATTTTTTATTTCATAAATAAAGCATAGCTTATGATGTGCTTCACTGTAATCTTGAACGAATTTTTCATTTCTGCCCTTTCCTGATTTAGGTTGAACAGAAAAGCAGTTTATTCCATACATTTCAATGGACGCGTACGCGGAAAATTAACGGACGTTTGCAATGACGCGTCAGGAATACGTAATGAGCGTCCGAAATTTCTGGCAATGTGAGTGACACACGCACACACGCACACACACACGCACACACGCCCACACACACATACACAAACTTACACACACACGCACACACACAACACACAAACTTACACACAACACTACATAGTTGTGGCAGTACTGAAGCCATCTGAGACAGTGCACAGAACATAAGTCATGGCAAATAGCAGTTTGGTGTGCTTGGACCAACCAACATACACATACAAACACACACACACACACTCACACATACATACATACATACATACATACATATGGAACGTTCTATACGAAAATGGGTCTTGTGGATTTCATTTTATAACATAAGATTTAAATCGATATATCTTCCGTCGTATTAACGCTATCGGGTTCCTATTTTTAACACAACATACCACACCATTACTATATGTGAAAATCCATTTTGGTGTCTTACACATGCGGGGTACCGACGTTACAAGGTCCGATACCCCGTAGGGTTCAAAACGGCCACATCTTCAGGTAGGAGTGTCCAAATTGGTTTAAAATAGGTACCTATGTAGAAGGTTCCTACCGCTATTGATTTGTTCTGTTCGTTATATTTTGCTTTATCCGTTATGGAGATACAAGTGTGCAAAGAAATTGCATATTTCCCGGGCGTTACACGCCATTAACGTATTACGACTGGCTTCGAGGACGTCCTCGTAATACGTTAATGGCGCGTAACGCCCGGGAAATATGCAATTTCTTTGCACACTTGTATCTCCATAGCGGATAAAGCAAAAATTAACGAACAGAACAAATCAATAGCGGTAGGACCCTTCTACATAGGTACCTATTTTGAACCGATTTGGACACTCCTACCTGAAGATATGGCCGTTTTGAACCCTACGGGGTATCGGACCTTGTAACGTCAGTACCCCGCATGTGTAAGACACTAAAATGGATTTTCACATATAGTAATGGTGTGGTATGTTGTGTTAAAACTAGGAACCCGATAGCGTTAATATTTCGGAAGATATATCGATTTAAATTTTATGTTATAAAATGAAATCCAAAGACCCATTTTCGTATAGAACGTTCCATATACATACTACATACATACATACATACATACATACATACTACATACATACAGAGCATACATACATACAGACATACATAAATACTACAACATACATACATGACAGACTCATACATGAGAGACATGACAGAAAGACAGACATACAGACTACAGAAACAGACAGTACGACAGACATACCATACATACATACATACATACACATACATACATATCACCTACATAACTACATACATACATACATACAACTACATACAGATACATACATACATACAGACATACATGACTACAGACAATACATACATACATACATACATACATACATACATACATACATACATACATACATACATACCTACTACATACTAAAATACATACATAACATACATACTACATACATACATACATATCAACATACATACAGACATACATAATACATAATACATAAACAACATACATACATACATACATACATACACCATACATACATACAATACATACATACCATACAGCACAATACATACATACATACATACATACATACATACATACACATACATACATACATACATACACATACAACATACACATCATACATACATATCAGACATACATACATACAGACAACACACAGACATACAATACATACATATACATACATACATACCTACATACATACATACATACATACATACATACATACATACATACATACATACATACATACATACACATACATACATACATACATACATACATACATGTAAACACACACATATACTTAAACACATACACATATACTCACACACAGACACATACACACATACTTACACACATAAACACACACAAACACATACACACATACACATGCACACACACGTACGTCGTGCCTTACCTATTTTCAAGTCTATATTTTCTTTCTTATTGGCAAGGAACAGGTATGCGTTGTCCAACATGACTCTCAAACCTAGCAAGGGATAATGCTGGTGGCCATATTGACCGAGTCACCACAACACAATGACCCAGGGACAGTACAGTGGTCTGTGAAGGACAAAAAGATCGCAGGCACCATCACCTGTAAGTATCTTACATGTGACCTGGGCACCACAAACACATTTGCTAGGGGTTGGGACCAGCAGTCAATTGGTGGATTGTGTCATAGACATAATGACCTTGATGGAAGTGAGCACCTTGATTCCAGAGAATAGAACTTCAGGATGTCAGGTGGCATCTCAACTACAGTCCTAGACATTAGTAGAATTTTATGTACATTATCAGACCATTTACAGTTTATGTTCTTTTTGCAAACGTGATATATGACTACTTTTGCGTGTGACTGAAGGAATTGTGCAGCTCATTCATGGACATCTATAATATGTCTTTCAATGTACCACACGCTGGTGGTATCCAGTCTATTGCTAGTGCCACATGCATACTTACTGGAGACTATTCAGATAGCAGCACAAGATATAATTGGCTTAATTCAAATAAGAATCACCAACAAGCACACACAATTATATACAGCACCTAGTCATAACCGGTTTGACAGGCAAATCCAGTTCAACACCCTAAACCAGTTAGGAACTGGTTTGACTACATGCACCGAACAATGCACACATGACTTGCACTACACAACGGGCATACATTATGATACCTAGATATAACAGTGCTGTCTTGGGATAAAATCCCCTGCATGTCTGAGCCATTGGAGTGATGATTGGCCCACCATTGATCATTCAATAATAAGTATGCACACACATGCACACACACACACATACGCACAGACACCAACATACACATAGATACATACACAGACACCAACATACACATAAACACACCACACACCCACAGAAACACACATATGCATACAGATACAGATAGGCACCGACATACACACAGACACATCACATGAAATACACATAACACATGCACAGACACACACATACGTACACACATGGCATGATACACACATGTACACTGACACACACATGACATACACAGACACAACACAGGCACACAAACACACACAAGAGACACACAGATACACAGACAGATACTTACAGATATTTACAGACTCGCACATGTGCACAGACACACACGCACACAAACAGACACAACGACACACACACAATGTTACACATGTGGAATTAATAATGATGGTACACACATTTTCTCTTACTGAATGCGTTCTCTGCACTTGCATTTTTATCTACCATTGAACAGTTTATGAGGCCACGAGACATGACTACACTAGCAATGTGTTGACATAGGACTGGTTCTTTATGCTGTTCCTATAGAACTGTCTTCTGAGGTCATAAGGATATGCAAGCAAGCAAGCTCAAGAGGGTTTCTTTTTTCTCAGTGCTCCATGGAATGAAGAATATTGCTCTTTAACTAGCATCATTGTGTCTGTGTAAACTTACCATGGGCCCTGAATCATCATTGATAGGATAGGCAGAAACATCGCCCTTCAAAAAAAAAAAAAAAAAAAAACGACGAGAGACCATTTTCTCGGAGACTGTTCCGCTTGAGAGCCTGTAAAAATACTGAAAAACGATTGGGCGCGAATGGCACGCCATTGGATTATATGGGAATGATTACCCTTAGTGTACGCTTAGGCAGTTTTTTTTGGATCAACACGAATTCATTGTTGTAAAGGAGCTCACGGTAGAATGCTTGCTGCATGGTGCAGATTTTACTCATAGCCCATACATATCCGCGGTCAGTTTTCTTTGCAATTAAATTTCGAATGCTGTTATAAAATAGTACAAATCGGTCTGATGTATCTTATAATTTTCACTGCATTACACGGTCGGCATTACAATCAAAAAATCATAAACAAATACAAGACAAAAACTTAATTACTTTCGCGCATAATTATGCCTAATTATGTAATTATAGGAATGCATTACGTTTACCTCCGCAACGGTTAAAAACATCGACTTCTTGTTTTCAATACTTCATACTACACCACATCTCTATCAGAAAATATAGACCTTATTCGACCGCAATATGAATATATAAATGTCACGCGCTTGTAGCAATATTGACCAATTAAGTCACGTGACATCGACGAGAGAAATTCGTTTGTGCAACAGTTTTTGTTGTAAGTAAAGCTATATTTTTTTGCTATGCCTTTATGTCATAAAATGGTTGTAACCATTACAAAATTCCCAGTAGTCGATGTTGTTTGACTTTTGAACTCTGACGGTTACGCGGGAAAAATTATTATAAATGGCGCACAAAGGCTTTGTGTAAGGCTACGTTGCTTCGTGTACACATTAGAGGTACTGTGTTACTGAATTTGTACGTAGCGCACCATTACGCACTGGGAGATGTGTTTTTGCTGAATGGCCTGTAAGAACTTAGTGACTTATCGTTCAAACACTTAATTTAATATAGTATGGTTTGTGTAAGGCTAGCTTCATTCCTTTAGACATGTATGTTTTTTAAATTCGCTCGGTGTATTCTACGACGGTTTCTGCACTGGGAGATTATGTTTTGAACCCTTCGTATACCCGTCTTCGTATGTCATGAACTCGCAAAGCGTTGCATTTATTAATGTTCGTCAGGCCAACGAGAGGGGTTGTAGTCCAAGCATCTTTTGGAGTCATGTACGGATCTGTTGTTATGCCTAGCATACCAAGTTTCTCATTATAGCGTGACTTCCCGACTGCATCAAGCTGCTTAAACGCATCCGATTGTTCAGCCATACTCAATAGCGGCGACGCCTTTCTCAATAAACAATCAATCATGTCACATGCAAGTCACGCAATAATTTATTCATAATTGCGGTCGAATAAGGTCTATATTTTAGTGTCTTACACAAGCACAGTACCGACGTTACGAGGTCCGATACCACAAAGAGTTCAAACCCGCCACATCTTCAGGTAGGAGCGTTCAAATCGGTTCAAATTCGGTGTGTACGTAGAGAGGTCCGTTGCTATTCATATGTCCTGTTCGTTACTTTTTACGTCATCTGTTACAGAGATACAGCTGTGCAAAGTTAATAAACATTTCCCGCTCGATTTGCAATTATTGTACAATTAATTTTGATAACTCCTTGGTTCCGCCCACTCGTCGCCTTTTAAACTATAAAGCTAGTCGTTTTCCATAGTTGCAGTAATCATGCGCCTCCCACGTCGCGGGGTGGCAGTATTCAACACGGCGCGAGTAAGGTATTCGCTAGCTCACTGACAGTTCACAGCCCTCACGCACAGAAAAGCAGTATTTCATAATGCTGAGCCATGAGCTACATAGCACTTTCATTGCAGGAATGGCACAATTGTTGTTGCGATTCTTGGTGCATGTATTTGTACACCAGTTTTGACCTTGTGCATAGGTGGAGCACTAAATTGGCGAGAATTAACAGTGCACCTGGCGTCTCGGCACAAAAGTTATCAACAAGAAGTCAAAGCATTAGAACTACGAATATCACCCTTCACCGAATCCAACAATGCTGAGTACCGGACAACAGACACCGCTGCCCCAGATTCCAACAAACACCTAACATGCTGCCTCTCGAGCTGCCCTTTCACTCGCAGTAAGCTACTAATGTTACACACATGCAATGGTGCCTTGTCAACATTCCTATGAACATGGAATCTTGGTGGATTACTTCCTTACAAGCCAGCCCCCGTCCATGTATAGGCTTCAATATTAGTAGGAGCTATAGGCAGTATACACGCGGCTTCTCTAGTATAACGGGCATATACCAGTTAGCTATTATAATGTAGAGCTAGCTGGAAGGATTTAGAACAGCAATTTCCAATGTCAATAATTGAACATCGGTACCGGTATATCTATAGTTTGCTTGATGCATGGACTGCACCATGTGTGCGTGTACCCGTACATACAGCTCCAGAATGTTGAACGTCTCCGTCATCTTAAACACAGAAATTCAGTCCTTCTAAATATACCAATCTGTCACAGGAGAAGATAGCAAGAGTAATTGAATTTGAATCAGTTGGCCTAGATGAAGAGACAAATGATTTCATCAGAGACGTGACAGATTCTCCTGAATGCTGTTCGCACATTAAAGCTCAGTCAGCTAGCTCCTTTCAGAAAATATTTTGGACAGAGCAAGTAAAAGCAGCCAAAAAGATAAAGGCTAGCAGTATGCGGTGGCACCCTCTGATGATCGCTGGCGTTTGTACTTGAGACACAAGTAAGCAGTTTGTGCACGTTTTACTTAATTGTAGTAATTACATGTATGTTATGGTCTGTGTTGAGGCATGGTCTGTGTATTTCTAAAGATCTGGTGCGGCATATGAAGCACTTAGGGATTATATGCACAAACTACGTTGAAGCATCAGATGGTTTCTCGGAACAGATTGATAAAATACTGATGGAGGCTGTTCACATTGACACCTGTCCAGAGAGGGAGAAATGTGTCACTCTTCTAATGGATGAGATGTACATAAGAGAAGATATTGTATATGAGAAACACAGTGGAAGGATGGGTGACTAGTCAGGAGAGAGTAAAGCCTGAGATCCAGGAAGAAACATAAAATAAAGAAGCAACAAACTAGCAGCTAAAGTGCATACAAGTCGGTCAGCCAGTATTGGCTCAGGACTGGCTTTCAAGGAAAACCCAATGGAACAGGGGATTGGATATTCCAATCTAGGAGAAGTTAACAACCAGCCAGGATCTAACACACGTCCAATGCAATGCCATTCGGTATACTGTTGCATGGGTAAGTACCACGAGCTTTGAAGAAGAAGCTCGTCAAATCACGTCACAAAAATAGCTTTTACTGTGTTTAGATGATCTTATATCATGTGACGGTGAAGACCCTACTGAATGGATTTGTGCAATAGATCGTGGAGGTCTTACACACATCAATAATCTTACGTTTGAGCTTTTCCTCACCATGGAATACTGCATACGAAATCATGTACTAGCAGGGTCTGAACTTCGTGATGTGCAGGCTCAGCCTAAGCAAAATGATGACATCTTGTTCTGCTGGTCAGTATTGACTGCTTCATGGAGTGATGATATAGCCACCACAATCCTGGATATGATCATTGACCTCTGAATTGTTAGTCGAGGCTTTTCAATGGCTAGTGCATGGGTTGAGCACCCAGAAGAAGACGACTCAAAAGTCAAAAGCTCTTAGAAAGACACTATAGTGTGATTTCCGTTATTTGTTAAATGTTTTATTTTGCTTTGAGTGTTCAATTTTTTTTTTCTTGTTTAGATTTTAAGATGATTTGTGCTGCATGGCCTATTAATATTGACGGTGCAAGGAGCGCTTCAATGGCTTTTACCTAGCGATAATCAGTACGTGCTAATTGCCTCTGCTTCCAATTCCTTTACTATATTATCTCTGGGCACGCCCTCCCGTACCCTTCCCCATTGTGAATATGATTTTTAGACTCCCCCTTCCCGCAATCCCGGACCACTTCTGACACCATGTAACGTACGTATACTTTCCAAGTATCGAAACTACAATACTGAAATGCAACAACCCGGTTGCGTGGCAACCGACCATATATCACATAGCCAATCATAACACGCGTAGAATATGACCATTCATGTAATTCTACTTGCCGCAGGAGGGAGGTGTGGTGTATTGTATTGTCACGTGCGGTGCGCGTGATTACAACGAGTGAAGACCTAAATAATCCTACAGGAGGGAGGGAGGGAGGGAGGGAGGGAGGGAGGGAGGGAGGGAGGGAGGGAGGGAGGGAGGGAGGGAGGGAGGGAGGGAGGGAGGGAGGGAGGGAGGGAGGGAGGGAGAGCAGAATATATTTCTTTGTATGGCGGGTAAGGTAAAAATGGATTCCCGGTGCTGTATCTTATAAACCTGTAACATTTTGGCTGAAGTAGAACGAACTGTATCGTGCTAGTCATTTTGTGTGGTTCATATACTTTGTAGTGGCTATTTGCATCATTAGTGCATTCTTTTCCAGACTCGTGTCAGTCGAACAAAGATGGCGGCTTACGTAGCGTCTTGTACTCAACTTATGTATTAAAATTGCATCTCTTATTGACCATCTCACTTGGCGTGGACGCTATACTGGTTGGACACGATAAGTAAAAGATCCAAAAAATGTGAGTGCTGGTCTGTTTGAACTCAATGTAAGGTCTTCATGTGAATGCGCTCTTTGAATTTCACTTCATCAGAAAAGTGCATTAGTCAATACAGCGTGATACCTGCCTTATAAGGTTACCTCCAAGTAAATTTATTCCTCAGTAGTCTAAAAGTCTCTAGCTGGTGCCTATAGATGGAGATCGTATGTCAGTTCCGCTCGTGATATCATTCGTATGAAATCGTTCCGCGAGCCAAAGGCGTACAAAATTCGGAAGAGCTCTTGATCTTTTGGTTTAAATCGCGTGCTGTCACGGGCCCGCAATCAAAGCCTTGAATTGCTGTGAGAGACGTTCATAAACCAAGTCATGACAGGATTGACAACAGCCAATTGCACAACCGATTTCATTGCACCTTACATGTATTCATTTTTGACACTCAAGATGGCGGCAATTGCGCGCGTGTTTTTACGTTGCTTGCACCAACACATATGCTCCAAATTAGGAACAGCAGACCAAATTCATGCCGCAATGAATTCATCTACCAACGTGACCTTCGTTGTAAGAATAAATGGTTACACACGATCACTGATTGCAAATCCTATACATCTGTTCCTATAGTGATGCCATGCCATAATTCGGTAGGCTCCAAACACAACCAACTGACGTACATATGTTTTCATCACGTGATACAATCACCTTCCTATAATTGGCGTTGCAAAGGGCCTAGCCCCGCCTTCTTATTACTCAGAAGCTAGAGGGTGGATGTGTTAGCAGCGTCGTTTTTTCTTCCCTATCTCAGTCATTTTAACAAATGGAAGTCACGAACAAAGTGTGTAATGATGACCTACGTAGATTTTGCAAGGAAGGCAACCTGAAGGAAATAAAGCGTATCGTCGATATTCTAGGCAAATCCGCTCTTGGTTTTGACGAGAGGTTTCGCAATGGAACGCTTTGGTACACACCTCTTCACGAAGCCGCAGCCAATGGCCACGAAGCCCTGCTGGACTACTGGTTAGAGTTTGGCTTTGATGTCAACTGCCGGACTCCGGGTGGAGACACGCCTCTACACGTTGCCGCTGGCAACGGGCGCGTAGATTGCGTCCGCGTTCTACTGAAACGCAATGCAGAGGTGGGCGCACAGAACAACATCGGAAAGACTCCGAGACAGTCAGCCGAACAGTGCAGCTCGGCGGAGCGTCGCGCCGAGTGTAGCCGCGTTTTGACAAGCGAAGGTGAGCACACGCACTATATATGTTACGGCCCGATTTGAATCCGTGACCCGCTTTAAATTGGGTCAACCGATTTCAAGCGGGTTGACCCCAATCAAAAGCGATAAGGTTGATCCGTCATTTGGCAGTTCCCTATTTCTTGACTCGTTTTTGAACCTGTTTGGTGTTTTGACCAGCTATAATGTTTTGGCACACAGCAGTAAAAAACATTGATATGCATTAGCTTTGTGTTTACTGAGGGACGTCTCTCTATATATATATCACATCGGTGGTTCACATTATTTCCGACTGCTGTATACTATATAGTTTGTGCAGTGACATGCACGCGTGGCACGGTAGTGTATTGTTAGGAGACAATAGAATTATAAACATATATTTGTATCAGTCCAGTGCTAGACAAAAATTAGCTTGAAAATGGAGTACTTTTTCTGTCGAACCCAACTTTTGAAAAACTAGTCGGAAAAGCGCCAATTGTTGGGAAAAGTACATTTTCACTTAGTTAAACCATGGATATTAAATTACCTGGATAGGAAACAACTCCGTAATCTACGAATGTCGGCAATCCATCCGCGTTGCGTTGTAAGCCACGCACTACAATATTTGACTAACTACTGAAAGAATCAGACATTATAACTGAAGATCTAAGCCCTAAAAACATCCAATCCCAGTGCATGAAGGTCTGGGGTGTTGCTTACAGGTTTCTAAATTCACCGGCGTGCTTGGATTGGTGTGATCTCGTTACTCAAAGCTTAACGTTCTTGGAAGCTTTAACGGACGTAAAACTTAAGTTTATAAGTTGGGTTTGGAGGATCCCAGTATCTAAATTAACATTTTATCTACACTGGAAAAAAACCACCAGGTATAAAGCTTCATTCGCCAGAACTCGTAACTGTAAGAGCACCCCTTCAACGCAACGCGGATAGATTATTGAAATGTAGTATTTTATCCGCATAACAACCTCGTTTCCTATCCAGGTAATTTAATATCCATAGTTAAACTATCGTTGAGATGTTTGGTGTTATCCCTAGCCTCTTACCTAGAGCGGTGGCTAACCTGTATGCATTCAAAGCAACGCGGTTTGCCATTTTTCTGTCGTCGAGTGTTGCTGGTATACACTGTTTCCTGAAGCTGTTTAGAGCAGATCTGCATGGGTGCATCGTAGACTTCATATGGTACCGACAGGGACCACAGTAGATACCATGCTCTCAGTACTGTAGGCTTGTTTCATGCTGAAACCTACAGAAAACCAGCTTTGCCTCGTATCCAGGATTGGTGGTTTTGGTTCAATTGATTGTGGACTGGGGATTGGCATTCCTACACGTCATGGCGCTCGTATGTTTATTCATTTCGTTAAAGCACCAGAAACCAGAGTCAGGGCAGGGGGAAGGTACAAAGACATCGGCCCGGTTCGATCTACAGTATATTAAGTAGCTACAATATATTGCCCCGGCTCGAACCGGCTACCGTAGCAATTACCCAGGCCCTAAGTGTGGGAAGCTGGAACCGCAAACTGCACTAAATTGTGCCCGTGCCAACATTGAACTAGAGATCTTTCAGAAAAGATAGCATGTCGCGAGTCTACACCAACGACCTCATCAAGTAGACTGGGAACAAGCCTCAGTTCATCAGGCACATTCAAGAACATACATTATGGCTACCACTTGGCAGTGATTCTTTTGCTTGTGTACTATGCAACTCTTTCGCGCGTGCGTGTACAATATTTTAGACCGGGAACGAGGCGCAGAGACCCTTGTTGTGTTGTTTACCACGCTAGCACACGAAAAGATATAGTGCCAGAATTGGTACGAACTCCATCTATTTGATCGAAATGAGAATAATTTTTGAGCCAAGAATACAAATTAGAAAAAGTATACATTTTTTCTTACCCTCGCGAATTCGCAGTATCAGGACGGAAGCCCATAAGAAGCTAATTATTGTACCAAATGTTATGTAGAGAGTTGAACTGTACTTAAAAGATCTATTTTTGAGAATCATAGCTTTTCCGACTAATTTTACAAAATTGGAGTTCGACTAATAGTACATGGACTCAATTCTCACGGAACCGGTGTTAAAAACATGTAGTTTCGTACCCAGACCTCAAATACGTTACAGTGACATCATATATGTGATGCCATACTGTAAGCGATGAAACACCTGCAGAAGGGATGTGTATGCATATCCTTCCTTGAATATTAGGCTTCGTGAGAGTGGAAAGAGGGGCAGGGCAACTGCTGGACGTACCTCCTCAGCGAAATATGACTGACTCGCGAGGCTATGCGGGTTGCAAATAAGCTGTGTGTACTATATAACAAGTCGTAAGTCTTATAGAGATTTTCGGCCCACATTATACTTACTGCGAAAACATCAACTATACATGTACGTGATTTTGATAGCGACTTGGATACTCAAGTGCAATCATACATGCACATGTAACTGACAAGAACATAACGCAAAAGCAGCGCAGTATCGCAAACACAATTCACTTCGAAAAGCAAGACGAATGTGGTTCGGAAACAATTAACAGCATTTCCTTTCATTTCAATTGGCACGACTTCAGACCGCATACATTATTTGTGTATGCTCGATACCTACTGTAGCTCTATTTATGTGTAGCATTCTGTCCCAGATCTATCATTAAATGCAAGCATTTGCTTATTTCAGTACGCCATCGCACACATATTACGCCCGCAATCACTCCTTTAACCACGTACAAGCAGAAGATTTATATGCTACCTTAATTAAGGGGCCAGTCAGTTCGCCGGCTGTAGTAGTTCAGTCTTTAGTACCGTACACAGATACGAATAAATGTGTTTAATCATATGCTTGAGATTGTGGTTACCAAGCTGTTTTGTGCCTACACACACACACACACACACACACACACACGCACACACACACACACACACACACACACACACACACACACACACACACACACACACACACACACACACACACACACACACACACACACACACACACACACATTATGCCTTGGACTTCAAACATTTCAACAATTTCCATGTGCATTTATATAGAGATTATCAATGATGTTAGAAACAACGGTGAGCATTGGATGGAACTGTTGCTTGATAACCCTCCATTGCTGGAGGACTGTCTTTCCCGTGCACTGGTGGCTGCTGTCATCTGTAATAACCCTTCCAATATTGGGATGTTGGTCATCAAAGGAGCCCCTAATGTCACTGAGGCCATCGAACTGGCAGTGAATGAACTTAAGCACAATGCACATGCCATGTTGCTTCTCATGATGGCAGTTATGAAGAATGACTGCAATCTTGTTCAGAAAATGTTCACAGTACAAGAAAATGACAATGAGTTACAGGAGGTGAAAAAAGCTTTGGCTGAAAAGACTGTTTCCACGTTACTTCCTTTGGAAGTGGCTTGTCGCTGGCAGAACAAAGCTGTGGCAGAAGAATTGCTTCTGAGAACTGATGTGTATCAAAATGAAGGGACGGTCTTCTGGCGTTGTCTTGGATTGCATGTAATTGAGAGCACTTTACTGTGCAAGATTAGCTGGACAAAAACATTGGATTTGAGTCATAACAAATTGATGAAACTGCCGTCAGAAATTAATCTTCACCTTAAAAATGTAGGTGAACCTTCTGTTATGATATGTTTTTAAAGTGTATCTATAATGAAATATAATTATATGGTTTTCATTGTAACAGGTGGTCAAGATGGATATTCAGTTTAATGAACTCAATGCAATTCCTGGTACTCTCCTGGAACTACCCAATCTGGTTAATCTAAATATTTCCAACAACAAACTCACCACCTTTCCTCACTTGGGCAAATGGTCACAGTCTCTTGCTATCTTAAATGTCTCCTTCAACAGGCTTAATACCATCCCAGGAGAGCCCACTGCTTCAAGTATTAACACACTAAACCTTGCAAATAATGAGCTCAGTGCTGTTCCTCTGTGCATTTGTAGCTTTACAACTCTTCAGTTCCTTGACCTCAGTAACAATGTAGGCATCCTGACATTACCGATGCAAATGTACAAACTTAAAGAACTTAGGTATCTGAATTTGAAGGGACTTATAAACCTCAGTGGAATCCCTAAATCTATTCAACACGACTCACAGAAAGTCATTGGATATTTCAAGAGTAAGTCACTTCCAACAACTGGTTACTATCGTATGAAACTAATGCTGGTGGGCAAGCAGAATCGTGGGAAGACAACTTTAGCAGCAAGACTGCAGGGCAGGAGCTGTGGGAACACATCTACAGTAGGGGTGGATGTTAACGAGTGGGAATACAAGCCATCCATTGGAAAGAAGAGTTTCCAGTTCAGTATTTGGGATTTTGGTGGGCAAGAGGAATACTATGCCACTCATCAGTGCTTCTTATCAGAGCGAGCTCTATACCTTGTCCTGTTTAATTTACTGCATGGTGTTGAAGGGGTGAAAGAAATGATACCATGGCTAAACAACATAGCCCTACGAGCTCCAAATTCATGCGTTCTGATTGTTGGCACACATTTAGATGAAATACCTGCAGCACAAAGGAAAGAGAAAGCAGACAAATTGCTCCAGAAAGCTGCAGATATTGCTGGTGGATTTTGTAACAAACTTCAGATATATCAGGTCATGGCTGTAGGACTGAAGGATCCGCTTGAAGGCGTGACAGACCTAAGGGACTCAATCTATCAGTGTGCTGCCGAGTACAAATTTAGCAATGGGGAATTTGTCATGGGGCAAAAGATCCCAATTAGCTACTCCAAACTGAATAAACAGATTTTATGGTTTCAAAAGAGAGCAAGGCAATGCAACTTGATTCCAATCATGAACAAGGAAGAGTTCAAGGCTCTTGTAAAAGACCTCAGCTTAACTGATATTCATGGAGATAATGAGCTCAAACTGGCAACCACATTTTTAACTGACATAGGCACCCTTCTTTATTATGATGATCGCAGTCATCACTTGGATGAGTTGTATTTTCTGGACCCTCAATGGCTTTGTGATATGATGGCTAAGGTAGTGACTGTGAAAGAGCAAAACCCTTTTGTTTCAAATGGTGTTTTGGCTACTAGAGATGTCCCTTTTTTATTTCGTGGAGAAAAGTTTCCATGGCAATACTTTAAACAATATGTTGCCCTTCTTGACCGCTTTGATATTGCACTGGCACTTGACAGGAACAGGATACTCATCCCTTCCATGCTATCAGAGGTGAGGCCTGAAGGGGTGGATGTGGCTGAACCACATGAGATGCCATTTTATACTCGACTTGTCATCTTTAACTCACCAACAACTCCATCTGGGTTTTGGAGTCGGTTGATTTCTAGGATACTTCATGCCATCCCTGGTGTTCGAAGGACAACACTTCCAGAGGGTGCATCTGATTTGAACCCAGAATCATTTGTTGTTATTAATTCAGTTGATCAAGTTCAAAGTACTACTTTTACACACCTCAGCAATGAGAGTACCGTCTTTAATCCAAGTATATCAATATCTATCTCAGATGCAAATTCATCCACACCTTTGACTTCTATCTCTGATGCACAATTGCAAGCAAAGCTGCTATACTGGCAAACAGGTCTCTTCTATCATAATAACAAGGTTTTCTTTAGGGTCGAATCTTTGTCACACACTAAGCATAAAAAAGAAGGTGTTATGATAACAGCAACATTTTCCGTATTGGGTAGAGCCCTGGTAAGCCAAATTCTTGATTTTATTGGTGGTTTGGTGAAAGACTGGTACCCAGGCCTGCAAGACAGAGGCCCATTACAGCAAATTGTTCTCTGTTGTGAATGCATGAGGTTGAAACGTAATAGCCCATACCAATTTGATGTGCAAAGCTGTCTTAGTCTGATTGGTCAGAACATGGCTTCAATTGAATGTATGTACAGTCAGGATCCTTCTGAAAATCACTCTGTATTGTTGGCAGACATTGTTCCAGATCTGCTACTGCAAGACATTAGTGTGAAATATCTCCTAAACATTTCTGAGCTGGACTACAAGGAGGAAGAAAATTTGGTACTTGGAACTGGAGGCTTTGGTAAAGTGTATCGAGGTAGATGCCATGGTAAGTCAGTAGCCATAAAGAGGTATCTGAAAGGTGATGAGGCCCTAAGTGAGCTTCGAAAAGAGGCAATGATCCTCCAGCAATTTCACCACCCTTGTCTGGTGTGCCTTGTTGGTGTATGTGTGCACCCAATAATGGCCATGGTGCTAGAGGAGGCACCTATGGGAAGTCTGGAGAGTCCTCTCATAAAGGCACGACTTCCTATACACCGATTGGTCATCCATCGCATTGCTGTACAAGTTGCAGCTGCTCTAAATTTCTTACACGAGGGAGGCATCATATTTCGAGATCTCAAAGCAGCCAATGTTCTGTTGTGGTCTCTCGATCCGGAGTCACTGTGTCACTGTAAAGTGACTGACTTTGGCATAGCAACTAATCTAACTCCGATTGGTGCTCGAGGAATTATTGGAACAAAAGGTTTTATAGCTCCCGAGGTGCTTCATGTTGGAAAGAAAAGGGAACAGTCATTGTATGATCACAAGGCAGATATTTTCTCATTTGGAATGTTTCTCTATCAAATGATATATCGAAGACACCCATTTCATGATATGCTGCCAGTGAGGATTGACTCTGCTGTGGAGAATGGAGAACGGCCTAGGTTAGATGATGTTCCAGAATCAGATAATGTCTACTTTTTTTTAACAAGGTTAATGCAGTGTTGCTGGCAAGCTGACCCACGCAACAGACCTGCCACAGCTGAAATCATAGACAAGTTATGCCTCTCTTCATTTCAGTCTTTAATATCTGTGAGGTCTGCACCATTCAGCTTATCACACTGTAAAGCCTGTGCTGTCACAGAAAAAGTATTTTCTGAAGCTGGCGCTGGTCACCGTGAAAGTGAGATCTGGGTGTGCTTTGATGGTGATGCGGGCATGGAAATTAATGCATATTCAACAAACACACTGGTCTTGTTAAACAAAAATGTCCTCAATGGAATTAAGTCACAATGTATCAGTATGTGTGGGCAATATCTCGGGGCTGGTTTGAAAGACGGGAATGGTAATGGAGCAATTGAAACATTCAGCATTACTACCAGAGCATCTTCACAAAAAATCCTCTTGAAGGGTGATGGTGTCTCTTGTATGACATATACAGACCAAGTTGTATACTGTGGCACATTCAAAGGGTTTTGTCTTTCTTTCAGTAAAAATACACAGCAAACTCAATTTTTCCCTAAAGGCAGCTCAAAAAAACTCTCTGAGAATGTAATAGATGGAATTGTGGTCACAAATGACTGCATCTGGCTGTCACATGCATGTGTAATTGCTATTCTTAACATTGACACTCTTGAAATGGTAGGAGAACTTGACCGGAAAAGCTATCCTGGATTTATAGGACAGTTACATATGAGTGAAGACAGGGGTACTATTTGGAGTTGTCAGTTGATTAGTACTTGCGTTTCTGCTTGGAGCACAGATAAAAAAACTCACACCGTTGACATTGACATAAAGGATTATGCAAGCACAATTACTACTGAATATCAAGATGAGCTGGAGACCTCCATTACTGCAGTGGTACCGGTCCTGGATACAGTGTGGGTAGGTTTGGAAAGTGGACATATTCTAATATTTTGCCACAAAGAGTTACTGACATGGTTTCAGCCTTACAAATCCTATGTTCAGTTTTTTCTCTGCATTCCTTGTGAAGGCCCAAATCACTTACAGAGGAGTTTAATAATCAGTGGAGGAGAAAAGTTTAACTCTTCAATGGTGCCTGGTCTAGTTCAAAATGAGAATGTAAGTAATTCAGGAATTCTAGTCAAATGGGAAGCCTTTCCTTCCAAGACCTATAGGCAGTTATCCTTAGTGCAATCCCAGTCATCCACTTTCTTGCAGAATCATGTGTGCACTAAAAGTGTGATTCGAATAGGTGGATTTAAAGACGACACGTTCTTAATGGAAGATCACTCAGATGTGGCTGATGCTGAGCAAACTGGATGAACTAAAAAGGTGCAGAATTGTATACTGATTATTGACTTATTGCAAAATGAACAAAATCACCTAGTGCCATCCATGTTATCGTGCAATTAGTACATTATCTTGCATCCTCTGATTCAGTACCATTTCAGTTGAAAAATTCCATGCAGTGCAAAAGTGTGTGTGTGTATGTGTTTGCATCTGTGCAATGAAAAAAATAACATGATATACATGTATAACCTATGTGTATCCATGAATATACATCTCCACTTTGTGCCTGCCTAACTACTAAACTAAGTATAAAATCATATGTCAATAACTCTGCATTGGATTAGTACATTGTATGCTGCCAGAGAGAACAGGGCAGTTGAAACAAGCTCAGCAAGATACGTATTGCAACATTAGAAGCAGTGATGATCTAAATATATTCAGAGGCTGCAAGAGCACACCACGAGGACTGACGGAAGAAACAGGACTTGTGTGGGAGTTAAAAAAAAAACTTTGCCCGTGGATGATAGTATGTACACTTAGTCATAATCGAGCTAAGCATACAGTGCATGTGTTTATCAGTAGTATCAACGCAAACTGGTGTGTACTGTTAACATGTAGCGCTATATCAGCAGAAACTAGCTAAATAAGACTGCGCGGTACTGAGCTGTGTCCAGATAGCAAATGAGGTGTAGATGCTAACGTATTTTGGCCAGCTGCAGGAATCGTGTCTACCTCAATTTCATAAATTATTCGGTCCATGCAGATGATATTCATTTACTAATCGTATCTTCTCCTTTGAATAATACGAAGCCAAAGGACCCTATGGAATATGCTTAAATCATTATATTTGATTGGGTTTCTCGTAGTAGTGTCATAAAGTTTAAGCTGACACTTGTTCTTTACGTACAATTTGAGGCAGTCAGTATCCTTTAAAGCCCCATTCATGTTATGACATGCATACTGCAATTTGAAATTACTTTTGTATCTTACCCTTATATGTCAAGTATAGATGCCACCACATACTTAAAAAAAAAAGAAAAAACAAAGCAAAAGCATAAATACTGCTGAAAACCTTTTTTAATAAAAAAAACAAAACAATCATGTCGAGGAGGCTGTGGCCTCATGAAATGGCAAAATCATATACAGCATTTTGATGCTATCATTGCCGTGTGCATTTTATAGTCTTTTACCTGACGCTGGATCAATCGGAGAGTGGTGGCTTTGGTCTCCTATTGACGTGAATTTTCAATCATCTCGCACTTAGTCGATCTTATCTTGTTACATAATTATAATCAGGACCCGCCACTCTAGTAACACTAACCATATGCCTTGCTCCCCCACTTTTTGCACACCCGCCAATCCTACATCCTAACTTAATATTTACTTGTAAGAAATTTTTTGTTATAACTTGTTAAAATATTAAACTGGTGTGTGTTGTATTACTGTAACATTATTAGAGTCTGATTGTACCCATGTGTTCTTTGGTACGAATTAAAATTAAAAGCTGAGATTTGCTACCAGTTTTTTTTTTTTCTGTCTGTGGTGGCATAGATAGATAGGCCTGTACGTAGCTCAAGTAGCTTCGTCCGCTTTGTTAGGTCCTTTTGAATATCACAGTCCTTCAGTTGTAGGATATCCTAGCTTTCCCATCTCAACAATGCACCAGTACACACAGTGATGGTGGACTCTTACAGTAGAAGCCACAGCCTTCTTTTTTTTTTCCATACTCTGCTACATCACCTTTAGGAGGTTCTGGGTTGAGCAACCTTCTACGTTTGTGATCGATGCATAGCACTTCGTATGATGTGTTCCTGCATCACACTTGAATATCGCTAACTCATTTTCAAGGTTTTACATAACACGCCAGCCATGGCATATCATACAAGTAATGATTATTAACCGATATTGCAATATTGTCTGGTTGAAATAAATTATATTTCTGTAACAGCTATATGTTCATTTTGCATCCAAAAAGAAGCTGAATTTAAATGTAACACTTCCTAGGTCCTCTAGTTAGTCAGGGATAGACCAAACTCGATTGAAATGGTCTTGGAAAAATAGTGCACTGCGAGACCACTTGCTATTAAGAAAGTGCGAACTGTTTTACTTTAAATACCGGTATATCGTGCGATTGGTGTAGTTATGCGAGTAGGAATTGCTCCAAACAATTGGGCTTTATTGTGATGTATTTTGCATCACACATACTAATAATGAAACTAATGTTCTATTTGATGAGTTTGACAAAAAAGGGCTCAAATTTCATGAACATAGTTGTGCAAGACTGCAAGGGGGAAGAGGGTGGACATTGGAGGGGAAAGAGGGCAGACATTAGAGGAGGACGGGGACAAGGCTGGAAAATGGGGGGAGGGGACATTAGATGGGCCCGAGGAGGGTGAACATTAGAGGCGGAGGATAGTAGGGAGACACAATGGAACGAGCCATATTATGGGTTTCCTTGGTTACGTCGTAATCCCTCCTTTCCATTGTCCGATGATTTGGTTGTCTCGACTTGTAATAGCAATGGCATAGCTAGGGTACGGCGCCTGGCAGGGTTTAACTAAGGTCGGATTAACAATAATACTCACCCGCCGAAGTAAGAACTGGTAGTCATACGGAATAACCATCTCTATTTCGAGTCGGTACTCCAGCTCAATTAAGGCATCAGCAACGAATTAATGGTGGCGTGCTGTACCATAAATATATAATATCAGTAATCTTGTGGTTGTTGAAAGCAAAACTTCCAATATTTTACAAACTGATATATTTTACCTACCGTCGTTCTGATATAATTTGCATGATGGAATTGCTGGAGACCATTTGGGTGAAGCTAAAACGTTGAGCCGATTGCGGGAACGGTTCTATTGGTAGGGGCACGCTATAGTCCATGGTGTGCGTATGTGCTGCAAACTGACATGTTCTCATTGTGCAGCACGAAAGAATCCAACCCATACACGGAGAGCACCTCTTCAGAGCATGTTAGCCGGGTACCCCATGCAGATAGTGGTAGTGGATTTGTCGGACCATTTCCATCGGGTGAGAGTGGAAATACTTATGTATTGGTGGCCTCCGACTATTTTTCTAGATGGGTAGAAGCCTACGGCATTCCGAACCAAGAAGCTGTTAACCGTCGCAACAAAACTGGTGGATGAATTATTTTGCCGATTTTCCATACCCGAACAGATTCATTCGGCAATTTGAGTCTAACCTCGTGCAGGAGATTTGTAAACTGCTTCATGTCAACAAAACTCGTACAACACCGTATTGCCCCAGTCAGACGGCCTAGTAGAGCGATTCAATCGCACGTTGATTAGCATGTTGGCGACAACAGTGCACGAACTATCCGTATAGAGTGGGATAAATGTCTTAATAAGAAAGTGTGCACGGCTTATAATACATCTGTTCACCCTCAACAGGTTTTACCCCGTTTTTCCTGATGTTCGGGCGACAAGCTAAGCTCCCACTTGACATCATCTATGGCTCTACTCCAACTGAACCTCAGCCAGTCCACGAGTATGCAAAGAATCTGAAAAGGAGTTTGGAAGATGCCTACTCTAGAGTCAGAGAGCACCTTCGGCTTGGCATTATACCGTTGAGAGGCAGAAGGAGGTCTACGATTTGAAAGTACACGGGAAAGCGTTTGAGATTGGTGACTTGGTGTGGCTGCACAACCCGGTTGTGGGTCGAGGACCGGAATGGCAAAGAAATTGCACTGTCCATGGAGTGGACCGTTAAAAATCATAAAGAAGTTATCATCGGTGGTGTACAGGATACAAGACACAAGAAGAGCTCGGAAGAATCGAAAAGTCGTGCATTTTGACCAATTGAAGCCGTGCCACTCGACTGGATGATTAATTAATAGAAGTATATGGAAGTGAAAGCAATGAAAATATTAACTGTGGTTTGTAAAAGCCGGAGCTGGGTGGGGCCTGAGCCCTGGAGGAGGAGCGTCAATGTAAACAACAAGTACAATCAAATTTGGAATATTCAAAATGAAGTTCTTGGCGTTTACGTTACTTATTCTGTCGGCCTTCGTGATCGGACAGCAAGTACAAGATCGGAGCAAAGGAACAAAATACGCCACACTGGTTGAGTGGATCCAACGCAATGATGGAGGGCTGTTCAGCGCACGTATACAGAGTGTTCCTGGCATGGGTATGGGAGTAGTAACAACAAAGCCTGTGAAGGTTAGCTGTATGTTAACGAGGCGTACTTGGAGTGATCACCGAATGCCCGCTTGGGCACACGCACGTGACCTCGGAAGGAAGGGGAACTGATTACTCGTACCCCGCTGACAGCGCTCATCAACATCGAGCACGCCTGGGCCTCGAATGACTTCGGACCGATCGCAGATGACCTCTCTTACCTATCAAACGTAAACGTGAAGAGCCTTTTTGTACACCACGAAAGGCTGAAATCAGACTCGCTGTGGAAACCCTACTTGGACTCACTTCCATCCGACATTCATACAACTCTGTTCTTTGATGAAGAAGAACTTGCTGCACTCCAATCATCAATGGTAATGTAATAAACACAAGTACTAATAAGCTATATAATGTGGGTGTGGTCATGGATTAAATGCACTGATTATTGTAGGCGACTGTCATGTCTGTGGTTTCTGTGTAATCTACCGTGTGATATAGATTTTTATATGAAAGGTATTTGTTTCACCTATTGTACACTTCAAGGTGAAGGAATTTGCACTAAATCAGCAAGAAGCAGCAAACAAGGTAAAGGCTCCTTTTTGGAAATGTTGGTGCACACCACTTGCATGTGGATGCTTCCTTTCTAGTACTCTACACCATGTGCAACTATTTAATGTTATTCAATAAAGTTGTGAGTGGTCATCTTATGCGTTATGAAATTACATTTAGCATGGCCAAAATCAAACCTCTATCATGCTGTACATGTGTGAGTGTGTGTGTGTTTGTGTGTGTGTGTTTGCGTGTGTGTGTGTGTGTGTGATTTTGTGTGTATGCACCAAATATACCTAAATTCAGAGTGAGAGGGAGATGTCTTATCAGCCATCTGTGTAGTACATGTACATGTGTGTGCTCTTTACAAATGTAAAAATGGCAAATATTTGTGTATTCTTTGTTACACGTTCATTTGTATATTCACTTTTCTTGGAGCCTTATCTTAGATCTGGTTTTTATACATGACATGTTGAAACTGTACAAAAGCTTGCTTGCCTCCCAGACCTCTATGTACATGTGGTAGCTACAAAACAATAACACTTTTGTATTAGCTCCCTTCATACTCCGTTGTCGTGTTTCAGTAACTAGTTTCCATGGCACCTCATTCCGCCCTTGGCCGATCTGTCGCTCAATTGAGTCCAATGTTCAAGCATCATGCAGCATGCTTGCAGGTGGGAAATTTTTTGCTATGGAAATGTTTTCATTGGCGGTGTTAAGTCTATGATAAATTCACTAACATAATTTTCATTGCACATATCTTTCCAGATTCATTTTAGTTTCTATTCTTGGTATTGCACCCTGAATTTTGAGGTGTGGTTGTATTTTCAGTGGTGTTTGTTGCCCAATGTTTACTGCCTTCTCTATTACTGTCATTTTAGGCATATCTGAAAATAAAAGCTGACCTTAAAAGTAGACACCTAAATATATTGCCAAATTTTACAAGGTAGGACAATCATATTTGATGCAGACACGATGTGGTCCATTTTAAAATTGAATTTATCATAGAGTTGATTTCTACTGGGGATTATCTATGTGGTCATCTCGAGCCCACACAATTGGAGTAAAAGATAGAGATGGACGTTGGGACCGGGGTATGTGTCCATACATACTGTAGCTGTGTGTCTCCCTTACAGAATACAAATAGAGCAATAAACGTTTCAAAACCAACGGTGTCTCCTCTAGAAATGCAAGTATATCCAGATAGCATCATCACAACTAACTTAATCACCTGTGCTATGTACACCGTACATGTATATCTGACACCCAGCTTGTATCAGTTTTGATGTGAGTGGGATTTTGGAGCATTCAAATGTGTCCATATTTGCATGCCCTCATTTATGTTCAAACCACATGTGAAGAAGATAGGTCAGATAAACTGTACCCATGAGCAATGGAATGAAAATAGTCTTCAGTACATTTGCTTTTGTGCTACTGTAGCTTTCAGTGACATAAGATTTACAAACCACTATTAAAAACTTCATTGCTTTTTTTCTTCCATTTTGCTACATACAGGGAAGTCCAATATGGAATATATTGTGTGATGTTATGGTTACTATAACTAGTGACAACATGTTTATAATTATGATCTTCACTACATAACAGAAAAACTTGCATCACGTAACTATTTCATAGTTTGCAGACTACATGCATGCACTTCCACGATGCAGGAGTCTTTAAGGGGAACGTAATGAACTTCATTATTGTCACATTATAGTTCCTCCAATATTTGGGTACCATGCAAAGTATGTTTATTGCTGTGTTTTTATGCAGCATCATGCCTGGTTCCACTGGCAGACCTCTTTAACATGGCTCTGCACCAAGAACAAGTTAATGTCGTGTGCAATACAAATGAAGCTTCTACTCATTTCGAGTGTCGCACTTCAAAGCCCTTAGCCGCTGGAGAACAGGTCAGAGCTGCGTTCACTGCTATACAGTACAGGTATCTGTCATGCTATTGTCTTCAATCAATATAGTTGCTTGTTAATTATGGTGCTGATCCTGCGACAAGACACAATGGACGCTTATTGATGCACTATGGCTTTGTTGTGCATGAAAATCCTCTTGACAGTGTCTCATTGAAAGTAGGTGCACAGGGTTAAGTAAGCAACAACTTTCTCTTCCCCTCCCCACCCCCCCTTCCTCTCCCACATGTTGCATGTTTGATTTTGTCCTCAGCTTCCAGAATTAAATCAAGAGCTTCCTGATTATGCACAAAGGTACTGTATACATACTGCGTTATTGCAGTTTACACTTTCCTATTGTCTATTTTCCATGACAGAACCAAACTGGCACAGAAATTGTCAGTGCTGAGGTAAATCTTACCTATTATGTTTTGAAATGTTCCTGAATATCAATTCAATTTTTACTGCATTGCATTTAGTAATACAGTATTCCAGCTTTCAAGACCGCAAGATCCATTTTTCACTGTGAAGGAACTGGTAAACAGCATACAACTGTTTTGAAATATAAATTATATTGTGTTCAGCTGATTGCATTCAGGCTAATTGAAGGAGCACCCTCGGATGTAAAAGCAGCAGGCCTAGATCCAAACGGCAGCTTTGCCAAGGTGCAGGTCAACAGATTGATCTATTGATAATTGCATTGGTGCATTGTAAAAAAATGAATCCATACATACACACATATTAAAACTGATAATCAATGCTTAGCCCTTTAGCTTGCAAAATGAAAAGAAAGTTATTAGAGCAGCAATGAACTATCTCAAAAAGGTTTTAGTGAAGTGCAACACAACCGCTGAGGTATGATGTTTGAATATTGAAATACAGAATCCATCTTCAACTGCTCTATTTCCCTCTACTAGGAAGATAGGGCAATCCTAAGTAATGGTTCCCTGTCTTCAAATGCTCAGTATGCAGTGATGCTAAGAATGGAGGAGAAAGTTATCCTCATGCAAAACATTGCTTATCTGAAAGGCTTGTTGATATCAAAGACTGAACTTTGACCATGCGTGCTTGTATCTCTCAAGCTAGCAATGCAAAGGTCATTTTAATTCTTTACTTACTGTGACTTTGTGTTATGAGAGAGAGAGGGAGAGAGACAGAGAGGAGAGGAAACTCTGAGAGACAGGGAGGTGTACACTTCATGACGTATCAATAATCCATGATGCATACTTTCTTGGTTTTATGTTTATATGCATCACCCGTCAGGACAGTAGTCCTACTATGCACATGTAAATAATCTCCAATAAAGACAAGTCATTCTGCATCGTTATAATGATGCCCATGACATGCTGGAGTGATGGCAATTGCAGAGGGAACAAATATTTAAATGATTTTGAAAGTATCATTTATATGTAGACCAAATTCTTCATAATCACATTCATTTTCTTTGCAGCATATTTATTTCCAATCGTAGACTCTAGTAATCTGCTGGAAATGCAGTAGTATTAAATAGTTTAAGCCAACAATATAGATACTCAGACAATGGCCTGAAGAGAACCAGACGGAATCGAATCTGATGTAGGAATATGTTGAAGGGGCAACTCAGGAGTGCCTCTTTTTCTCAATTATTTCTATATATATATTACGAACAGTAACCTGTACACACAAACACAAATACAGAACATACCGGCCCGGAGGTAATCAATACCAATAGCAGAAGAAATACATGTTGCTGCTTCACTAATAGAAGCTCCATCAGCGGCTACCTTCCACTCTCCAACACACCCCACCAGGCCATTACACACCTCTCTCCCTCCCTCACCCAGGTGGACACATCCATATAGGGTCTACTTCATAGTGGGCAAACCACTTACTGTTGACATCTCTTCTGATGTTGAAAATCTTGATCAGGTGATCCCTGGCAGCGCTTGTCAGCCAGTTTCCATTGTGCATGGTTCCATTTCACTAGTGATGGGATAGTTAAAGGTTTTTGACAGTAGTTAAGTTCCAGTTAACTGAAAATGTTCTGTTTGTGGTGCAGTTTTGTCAAATACATTCATTACCTTTTCCATAGTTTCATAGTTAACTAAACTGGTTTTTGCCACAACCAAGTTATGTTAAGTTGACAATTTAGTTAAACAGTCACATGAAGTTTATATAGTTCAAACGAGGGGGAGGGGGAGGGGGGGCGGGCAAAAGAAACTGTGGGGACCCCCATTGTCCAATATTGTAGGGCTTAATGAGAGGATTACAAATATTCTTTTAAAATAAAATCGGACGTAAAAGAGATACAAGGGATCAAAAATGGGGGGCGTAAGGATACCATCCTACGTTCATTACATTTTCACGTGTTTTTGTATCTTTTGTTTCGCGTTGGATTTACACGGAGTAGCATTGACACTTATAAAACCGGCAGTGTTTAACCCCCTACTGGTATTTCCTAATTTGGTAGCAATAGGAAATAACCACTAGGGGGCTAAACGTTAAATCCATCACTGCCGGTTTTATAAGTGTCTAGCGATTATTTGTGAGATCTTATGAGGTTATTTAGCTGGGAGGAATAGATCAACGTGTAAATCCAACGCGAAACAAAAAAGATACAAAAACACGTGAAAATGTAATGGGCGTAGGGTGGTACTCCCTACGCCCCCCATTTTCGATCCTACGTATCTCTTTTACGTCCGATTTTTATTTTACAAAAAAGATTTGTAATCCTCTCATTAAGGCCTACAATATTGGACGATGGGGGTCCCCACAGATTTTTTGCCCCCCCCCCCCCCTGAGTCATTCAAGATTGTGCTCTTCTGGTTCAAATTGCGTAGCCTGCTCTAGAAGAAAAAAATGCTCAGAACAGGCTTAAATAACAATATTTTGAAAAATAAATGTTTTGCTTATTTCTTTTGATCCAAAACTCCAATGGGTCGCACTCTTACTGAGTCAATCTTGGTATTGTCTAATATGATTCCATTTCTGGGTCAAGTATATTGGCCATGCAGGATTATGTTAAGATATACAAAATTTAATTAATTAATTAGTGTTGTAGGATTTGTATTTTTAAAAAGTAAGGCCAGACATGTGGCGTATATGAAACATAAAGTATTATATCATTGGTCATTGTGTGCGTGTATTGTGATTGGTTGTGTTATACGTGTATATATTGGCAGTTGCGTGGCAACTAGTCAGTCTTGATATTTGATTTTATACTGTGTGAGAACCTACGTTACATTGGTGTCAGAAGTGGTTCAGAATGGCACAGGACAGTATAGTACTTCCGGAGATTTCAGCGGACAATTTTGAACATGCTTGGAAAAGGTTTCGTCTTGCGGCGGTGGCGAAACAGTGGCAAGCGGAAAAGCAATTGCTAATTTTACCGACGTTGTTGCGGGGCAACCTTGTCGACTACTATATGGACCTTGGCGAGGATGAAAAAAGGTCGTTGGAAGACGTGAAGCAAGCCCTTGAAAGGAAGGCCGGGATTAAGAAAGACCCGGTAGTGGCGGCTAGATATTTCAATTCCCGTTACCAAGACGACAGGGAACGCGTAATGGACTACGCTACGCAGTTGCGAAAGGCGTTTAAAGAGGCTTACCCTGAAGAAGATGTGGGTTCCGCGGTGCTGCTGCAAACATTTTTGTCTGGTCTTCGTCCTTCCATCGCTCGCCAGGTTATGTTGAAAGGTCGTCCAACTGCACTCGATAAAGCTATTGAAGAAGCCGTGACCGTTGAAGAAGCTTTGCGGTTTGGTGGCGCTGATACTATGGAAGTGCCGGTACATGCTGTTCATCCCAAGGAAACAACGACCGAAGTTGAACAACTCAGGCACATGTTGGAGCGGATGTCAAAGAAGTTTGAATCGTTTGAGCAGCAGTTAAAAGAATTGGATGCTGGTAGAGCGACCGACAACAACAGCGTGGAACGGGAAAGAAGGTCATCGGAAAAGAGAGTGTCTTTTAAATCTCAACGTGGCAGTTCGCAAGAAGACGGTGGAGGCAGGAGAAGGAACACTTGTTTCCTATGCGGAAAGGAAGGTCATTGGAAAAGGGAGTGTACTTTAAACTTCAACGGGTCAGCACCGACGGTGGACGGGGGCTGGCGCGAAAGGAAGTAGTCCACCAAACATTCAAGCATCACAGCAAGTTACATGTACCATTACAAGCTTACGTATTCAATATTAGTAGTTTACTGCGGGTAAAGGGGCAGCTTGAGGGACAAATGGTAGAGTGTTTGTTGGATTCGGGGGCAGCGGTGTCTGTTGTCCGTTTTTCAGTTTTGTCTGATTCAGAAAAGGGTAGGATTCGTCATTCGAATGTTCAGGTGATGGGGGCCAATGGCTCACCATTAGATGTTATGGGAGTGCTTAGCCTTAAGGTACGGTTGGGCAGTTTCAAGGATGAACACGAATTCACTGTTGTGAGGGAACTTACAGTAGAATGTCTGTTTGGTGCAGATTTTATGGAGAAGAATGACGTGTTGATTGACTGCAAAAGGAGGTGTTTGCAGTTGGGTAGTAGCGCAATAGAAGTTCCTTTTATTGATTCACCTGTGCGCGCGAGCTCTGGCGGAAGTCGCGGATAATTTTAAGGTGTCATCGGTAATGGTGTCTCGGACAGTAAAGTTGCCAGCACATTCAGTTTTATTGTTGCATGGTAAAATGAAGGGCGATTTTGGCGGACCAGTTTGGTGTGGGGAGGAAGGGCTTGTAGAAGGAGGAGAGTCAGTAGGGAATCCCAACTATATTCTTGTAGCCAGAAGTCTTAGCAGAGTAAATGACCAGGGCGAGGTTTCAATTCAAGTGATGAATGTCGGACCGATGGAGGTAACTTTGCATAAAGGCACCAAAATTGCAAACTTCGTCCCTAGGCGTAATGTTTTTCTGTTGGAGGATGTTGAAGGGCATGCGCAGCGAGGTGGTGCGTCTGAGAAACTCCGTAAAGGTAGTTTGTTGAAGGTCGATCTGCAGGGAAGCGAACTAACAACGAAGGAAATGAAAGAGTTGCGAGGATTGTTGGAGGAGTATAGCGAGCTGTTTTCAGACGGGGAGTTGGGCAGGACGTCTAAGGTCAAGCATGGAATTTCGACGTCTGGGCCACCGATTAGGCAACCTATCCGTCGACAGCCAGTGGCATTGAGGAAAACGGTGCAGGAAGAGGTACATAAGATGTTGAAGAACAAGGTTATTCGTCCCAGCACGAGTCCCTGGTCTTCGCCGATCATCATGGTGAGAAAGAAAGATGGAAGTTGGAGGTTTTGCATTGATTTTAGAAAATTGAATTCCGTTACGCACAAGGATGCTTATCCTTTGCCGCGTATCGATGAAACGTTGGAATCTTTGGCTGGGTCTACTATTTTCTCTACGTTGGATCTCGCATCTGGCTATTGGCAGGTGGAGTTGGAAGAGAATGATAAGGAGAAAACTGCATTTTCTACGATGGAAGGCCATTTTGAATTCAACGTTATGCCTTTTGGCCTGACCAATGCACCGTCCAGTTTTCAGAGATTAATGACATGTGTACTCTCGGGGCTGACAAATGACCAGTGTTTAATTTACATTGATGACATAATTGTTTTTAGTGCAACGTTTTCTGAACATCTTGATAGGCTTAGAAACGTTTTCCAGAGGGTTCAAGATGCAGGGCTCAGGTTGAAAGCCAACAAGTGTCATTTTGCTCAATCGAAGGTGAGCTATTTGGGTCACATCGTTTCGAAGAATGGCGTGGAACCTGATCCATCGAAAATACAGGCTGTGTTGCACTATCCTGCTCCCAATAATGTGAAGGAACTTAGACAGTTCTTGGGGTTGGCCAATTATTATCGTCGTTTTGTTCAGGGCTATTCCAGAATAGCATCTCCACTCTTCAAACTAACGAACAAGACTGATCTTAAAACTTTCAGCTGGACTGCACAGTGTACAATGGCTTTCCAGGAACTCAAGGAGAGATTGACCACTCCACCAGTCCTAGCATTTCCACAGTTTGATAGGGAGTTTTTGTTAGCAACAGATGCTTCTGACTCAGCTATTGGAGCTGTCTTAAGTCAGGCTGATGACAATGGGACCGAGAAGGTTATTGCTTACTGGAGTAGGCAATTGACGAAAGCAGAGCGCAACTACTCGACTATTGAGCGTGAAGCCCTTGCTATAGTAAAGGCAGTTAAGGAGTTTTATCCATACTTGTATGGACATGATTTCATACTGCAAACTGACCATCAACCTCTAGTGCACATGAACAACTTGAGAGATGTGGGTGGGCGTGTCACACGTTGGTCAATGTTCCTGCAACAGTTTCGATTCACTGTAAGGCACAAAGCAGGCAAGTTAAATGGGAATGCTGATGGCTTGTCAAGGACACCATCAATTCAGCTGGCTGCAGCTATCTCTCAGGTGGAGTCTTCAGACAACTTTGCCAAGATCAAAGAAGCTCAAGCCAAGGATGCTTACATGGTATTGGTGTATGAGGCAGTGAAGGATGGTAAACCACCTCCAGGACTTACCCGTCAGAATGGAAAGATCTTCATACATAAGGGAGTGCTATGTAGGCGATTCAAAGAGTCCGGGGATTCAGAGGTTTGCATTCAGATGCTGATACCATTAGAAATGAGATCAACAATTCTTGAGCACCTGCATAACAGAGCAGGGCATATGGGTGTAAAGCGAACCTTGGAGCGAGTGAGGCATCGTTTTTATTGGCCGGGGTATGAGTCGGATGTTGAGCGATGGGTACGAGAATGTGAGACATGCCAGAAAAGAAACAATCCTCAACCCTGTCCTCAAGCTCCATTGGGTACTATCAGTGCTAGCCACCCATTTCAGAAGATAACATGGGACATTATGGGTCCATTACCTGTTACAAGGAAAGGTAACAAGTACATTTTGGTTGTTACAGATGTTTTCAGCAAATGGGTGGAAGCATTTCCTTTGCAAGTTACTGATGGTCTCACTTTGACCAGCATTTTGATGGATGAGGTTATATGTCGGTACGGTGTTCCTCAACAGTTACATAGTGATCAAGGAAGTAACCTAAATGCAGAAGTCAATCAAAGACTGTGTCAGCTGCTTGGGATTGAACGCAGTAGAACAACCGCGTACCACCCACAAGGAAATGGGCAGGTGGAAAGATTCAATCGCACTGTTGAAGCAATTTTGGCTAAGATGGTAGGGGAGCATCAAGATGATTGGGACAAACATTTGCAGAAGGCGGTGTTTGCATACAGGACATCGTTGCATGAGTCCACAGGATACTCACCATACTTTGTCAATTTTGGACGTTCACCTGTTTTACCAGTTGATGTTATGTTGGGTCATTTTGGTACAGGAGAGAGGGGTGATGGTACTATTCCCCAGTATATAAAGGAGGTGAAGACAACCTTAAAGATGGCTTATGATGTGATCAGAGAGAATTTGGATGTTGCTCAGAAGAAAAGGAAAGAGAGGAGAGATAAGCATTGTGCTGAGGTGAATTTTAAGGTTGGGGATAGAGTTTGGCTCTTTAATCCAGCAGTGAAGGTTGGCGAGACGAGGAAACTGTCTTCACAGTGGAGAGGGCCCTACACTGTAATCGACAGAGTCAGTCCGGTGAATTACAAGATTCAACTGATTGGAACAACGAGAACTCAGATAGTTCACCACAATAGGATGAAGATGTGCCATGGCGATCCGGAAAAGTGGAACTCAGAACAATCAAATGAAGACGATCCAGCAGTCCTTCCAGATGATGCATCATTTGATCTGGGGTTTGATTGTGGTGGAGTTGAACGTTCAATCGGTGGGTATGTAGGTGCTGATGATGAGATACCACAGCAGCCGGTACACCTCCACAGATCTCAGAGGGATCGTCATCCTCCTCTAAGATATGGCCAGTATTATACACACTGAACAAAACTATTACTATACATATATGCAAGGAGTTAAGGGGAGAGTAATGTGGCGTATATGAAACATAAAGTATTATATCATTGGTCATTGTGTGCGTGTATTGTGATTGGTTGTGTTATACGTGTATATATTGGCAGTTGCGTGGCAACTAGTCAGTCTTGATATTTGATTTTATACTGTGTGAGAACCTACGTTACAGACACAAGGGATTATTGAAATTATACATTCACAAATTCATAAAAATTACAGACCTACATTTAGCTAGTTGAGGCAAGAAGATTTGCTAAATAATGTAGGTTTATAACATTATGAATTTATTATTGTATAACACTCCGATTCAATGTGGGACAGAACTTCTGAGGTTACTCTCATACATGTATGCATTATTTACATATATTGCACATACATGTAATCATAATTATATTATAAATTTATATGGATTGAAAAAGGAACAAAAGATTCCTTCTGCATGAAGCGCTGTAGTACCAAAAAGATACATGTAAGCCCATTTGAAAAATGGGAGTCAATAGTGATTTGCATCATTATTATTAGCATGTCTACAAGTAAGCATACCCAATGGAGGCACCAAGAAATCCTTAACTAATTCATTATATCTAGTTAAACAATAAAGCTAGTTAAATTAAGGTAATTATCGTGTCTAACAATATGTACTGAGTTAAGTTATAGTTAACTACCACCTGGCTATAAGTGTAAGATAAGTTAATAAGTGCAATAATTCACTTAACTGACCCAAGTTAAGTTTAAAAAGTAGTTAACTATCCCAACACTACATTTCACACACATCACAGTAGCCTTGTGGCCATGGCTAAATTTAGAAAGGATTGTGTGAAAGTGAAACTGAACTCTCATATGCTATCCAGCAGAAATATCATTGCACAGTTCTTGGCTATGACCACATGCGTGCATAATGCTCATGGTCACACCCAGAATACTGCCAAATGGAGATGGGCACCATAGGGACACATCTCAGTTGCAGGCACTCAGTCCAGCCCTGAGGTCCCAGAGCTTCAGTTGACTGTTGGTATCGCGGGCGTCCACTTCCCCGCTGAGGCCCGCTCTTTGTATCGAGCCCGTAAGTGGAAACGTACAGCACCCCCGGCGTTTCGTATCGATCGGGCCAGAAAGGTACTCCCCCCCCCACCCCCTTTTTTTTTTACAGCAGTCCTATTTATCAATGCCCCATGAGAATCTCCCTCGATCGGCCACTACGCGAACAGTGACTGCCATTTATAGGATGCCAAACCTAACTTGACTACCGGTGTCGAGCAGATTTGTCCCCCCGGACATATTCCGCTAGCGGATTCTGTCCCCCACGGACGTAATCCGCTAGCGGATATTGTCCTCCCGCAGAAATTGACCCTCCTCTCCCCCATCCCCGCCTGCCCAAACGCTAGTTTATGCATGCTCCGCCTTTCCTGTTTCCCACCTCCGCCCTTTTAGTCGCACGTGGTGAGCAGCTGCTAGAGTATCGTAGTCTGCGTTATGGACGGAGAAGAGTACGATTGCATTTACAGCTTTCTGGAGACTGGTACGTACTCCTCTGGGTATCATAAGGCCCAAAAGCGATCTTTGCGGCGGAAATGTGAGGACTATGCGGTCGATAGCGGCGTACTGTACCGCAAAAAGGAAAAGAAAAGAGGGGAAATGGAATTTCTTCGAGTTCCTAGTGGAGTAGAAGAAAGATAACGAATCCTTCATTCGCGCCACTCGTCCAAAGAAAGTGAGTGGTTAGCTCCGTTATGGATTGAGTCGGACGCTCATTAGCAATTCCTGGCCAATTTTTCAAACGTCCGTCACATTTCCCGCGCACGCGTCCATAGAAATGTATGGGGTAAAGTTCAGTTTTGAATACCATAAACAGTCGGGACTCGAAGATACGTAAAAAACGCATCTCAAAGATACGGAAAATAAGGCACATTCATTGCTCTTTAAATAAACTGTCCGTGGTCGTAAGAAGCCTACCGCGTTGCCCTCTAATGCGATTCACTGTTGAAGGCGCCCTCACCTGTAATGTAATTCATTTGAGCGCGCCGCTTCCCTGTGCCTGGCAAAGTAAACAATTTGTTGCCATGTCCATGCCAACTAGCTTCGCGCGTTTACAGACCTTACGCAATCTCTCTAGCACATATATACAATATGACACAGCCTGCCCTGCGCAATGCCCACTGCGTGCATGCATGCATATGGATATAATATGCATCACGAGTTCTCCTTTCACACTCACCAATTCAAGTGCTGTTGATAAGACAATATTAGTCAAAGAACTTCAAACAGGGGCCTACCTGTGACATTATTCAAGCAGACTTGCTCGTGTCCACGTATGTGTAATGATGTAATGCTCACAGTTTATTAAACACTAAACAAAAATTGGCTAACCTGCATTTTGTACAGTACAATCCCAGTTCCTAATTCTTTTCATGAGCGCCGATACAATTTTACGTAATGCAAAATCTGATGCCTATGCATGCATGAGTGTCTGCATCAAAGAACATTTGTAAAATTTCAATTGCATGCAAGATTATAACTTTTGTTTCATGCAAGTGTATCACATACCATTATCATGGGTGTCCCCCCCCCCCCCCTCCCCCTTGTAATAAAAGTTAACATACATGCGCACCCCCCATAGGTTGAATCGGCCGAAAGCGGACAGCCCCCCCCCCCTCCCCCTCGCCCCCACCCCCCCTCTCTCCCCCTAGAAAAGCTGGGGGCGCCCTTGATTATTAATGCTTAACTTATTAACTTATGACAACCTAGCCGCATGTCACACAGAACAATCACAGATCAATTGCTTTCTGGTCCCTGGCACCATGAGGTGAGATGGACATTGCAGACAAATGTCTGTGACGTATGTATGATCAGGTTTGGCCAGTTGACACCTTTACAGCATTTAGGAGTTTACCAGTACCCCAGCTACACTGTATAGATATATTGTTCATACATACTTGTGCATAGCTTAGTGCATGTACATGCATTTAACACACCATTTTCTGCCGTGCAAGGATGAAAAGCACGACACAAGAAGAAAGGTACAGTGTGTAGAGTGATGGTCTTCTTTATGCTCACACCATCATGCATTTGCAACATGTCGATAGATATGGTGATTTGGTATGACAAATGTGTACAGTATCATACAAATCATAGCAGCAGCATTACATGTCAAAAATGGGATATCAGAAACTGCTTTATATTTAGGACAGTTCTGCCAACCAGGTCTCTGGCTCATTGAGGCAGATGGATGTTGTGGACTAAAGTCTATGGAGTACGATCAGGTTAGGCTGGCTGCCATGGGGATTTAACCTACACGTAATGCTGCTTCTTTGCATGTGTAGGAACCATACACACTTGTGCATAGCTCTACATGTACATCCACTAATCTAAAACAGTAACTGACAAGTACATACATTTAGCCATGTGCAGAAGAGCATATTGTCGCACGATTGCCATCTGGCTGTAACCATGCCATGCCCTTACCACCTTGATGGTGCAAAGAACCCCGCCAGTTTAGCTTCGGGCGTTGGTTATAACCATGCATGTGCCTACTCTGTACTACATGGTTACCTCTTCACTTAAATGTGTATTACTTGAGCCAGTTAGTTTAGTTCAGCCACTGCGCCGCACTGTATACCTGCAATACAATCAGTTCAATATTAGCATTTCATTATTGGCTTTGAAAAATCACCATACCAACACTCAGTGAATGCAGAAAACCGCCATCTCCACTAACTTGCTCAGGTACTGTCTGTCAGGCTCTGTGACTATACTGTGGTAAATGAGCAAACTGCAAAGCACACACACCTACATGTTGGAGGATGCTTTGCAGCACCATGTGACAAGGTATTCAGAGCAAGTAGGTGTGGATAGCACCATTGTACTAACGCAATCACTGAGAGAGTGGTCTTTTGCCCATGATTGCACAGCAGTTTGTAGGCCAGCCTTTGCACTGGCTGTGTCTTCTAATGCACGGAGAATTGATTTCAAATGCTCATCTTTGAAGTAGGTTACAAGAAAACCAGCTTCTCCATGCAGTGCAACAAATCTACTTTCATTTAACCTCCACCTCCCATTTGAAAACCAGCCGTTTGAAGCTCTTAAATCCAAGCCTCTCACATGCGCTTCATGCAGTACCCTAGCTTTAGGGATTTACTAGCACCTCTACATTATAGCACAGAGTAAAACCAGTCAATAACAGCGCGATCAATTACCGGTTTTCTGGCTTTGTTCTTTGAGTGGATAGGCACACTGCCACTTAGTGCTTATCTTTGCAGAGCTGGTATGCTTATGACTCTTGCTTATTCCAAACTGCACACAAACGTCATCTATCGGTTTACCTGCCTTCGCTTCCTCAATAGCTTTTCGCTTCGTTCTAAACTCTTTCTGGGTTTCCGCCTCGCTATCCATGCTTCTACTAGTATACAGGCCTATAAATATACGGTTGAACGACCTACAACTGAGCACAAAACTCCATTTAAAGCGCACACAACAAAACATGTGTATGCGCTTTGATTCGAGTTTTGTCCTCCTCGTTCAGCCGTATATTTATAGGCCTGTGGTACTTCAAAAAATTATTCCATGAACAATTCTTGAACTAAATTCAATACAAAAAATTAATTTCTATCGCGCATAATTTATTCATAAAAGAATGACATTGCGTAATCCATTCAATAAAGTTGTTAATAATGGTGAGTGCAAGCCCACGAGACCTAGGGATTATATATTTACGTCATCACAGCTATTAATGGGGCCTATAGTTAACTTGGCTTTCAAATTTTCACCTTAAATAGTAATAATGGCCCTTTGCATGAAAGATCGGATATGCGATAAACATCACGTCCGGAGTAAAACCCGCAACCGTTGCCTAGTGATATTATATCACATTCGCGGACATCTTACGCATGTCAGTAAATTAAATGGCCATGATTCCATCCGTCTCGGACGCCGATCTTCCAGCTAGTGCTCAAACTATGCTGACGACAGAGACCTTGACAGAGTCTGACATACCTGGAGCTATTTTGACAGAACCCATGGACCGTCATACAATGCCAGAGCTTAGATGGTGGCTTTTGTGTCGTGGTATTAAGGCACCGACATCTTGGAAAAAGAATCGTTTACTCTCAAAGTAAGTATAGCATGTTGCGCTATACCACTGCCAAGCATTATATGAATTTCTCGGCTTATTTTATCATTTCTGAAGGATTCAAGATGTTAAAACGGACAAACTTCCAATTGTGGATGTAGATGGGTCTTACTTGTATAGGAAGCAAAAAAAATCCAGCAGACAGGAATGGCAGCCTCCATTCAGCCACCTTTGTCTGGTTGGGAAAGTCTTGATGGTTGCAATGCTAAAGCTGTGGCCTCCAAAATACCCACTGTAACCTCAGGTAACTGTTATTAATCTAATGTGTATATGCAAAAATATTTTATAGGCATCATGTACACCTACCTTGCTTGTTCTTGTGGTTCTGGCTCAGAATCACATGGTGCTTTCAGAGCACTTACTCGTGGTTACAACCATTGGGCATCTGGGCATTTAAATCAGCTTGAAGTGAATACTTCACATCCTGAATAATGCCATGTTCGAGCCAGTATCACGCCATCCATGAAACCTGGTCGATATAATGTTTTCGTAGTATTGAACAGCAATGGACCAGCTACGTGTATTCAGAAGGCAACTTGTGAATGTGCTGCTGGGTCAGTAATTTCAGGGTTTTTTTTCTGGAGTACATGAGTATTTTATGAATTCAACTTTTCATAGGAAATCAGCTAGCTGTACATATGTTTCAGCAGTACTACATGCACTTGTCGCAGTCACACGTAATGGTCAACTACAGTATACTCCTAACTCAACTTTACCAGAAATGGAAGATGAGTCAATGCCGGTCACATCATAACTGTGAATGGAAAATCCCCAAAATAGAAAAGAGTCTAACCAGTCTATGTCTACTGCTGTCTTCATTCAACATGATTATCAAAAGTCAAACATATGAAGAGTTAGCGTTACTGAAGACTTTGATCCAAGGCCTGTGCAGTTCAGAGGAAATGCTAAATCTTCTCTTACTGATCTACTAGAGCAAGTCCATGGTGAATCCCTTGGTATATCACTTCTGTTCGATCCACAATATTGCAACAACCTAAGTGTGCCAATCAGCAGTAAGCCTGATATACCATGCACATCACAACTTCAATATTCAGTGGCAGAATTCAAAGCAAGTTTAATATTGCCTAAAGAGAAATTGCAGAAGATAGAACAAGACACCAGAGGCCAATGCCACAGTCCACTATGGTACTCAGCTCGTCAATATCGCATAAGTGCTTCTCACTTTGGTGACATTCTACATCGTAAAATCACTACACCTCCAGATGCACTAGTGCTAAGTATCATGCAACCTCGTTCTTTTTCTTCAGCTGCTACTGCATGGGGAATTCAGAATGAGCCTATTGCCATTCGGGCATATCTTGCTCATCAACACCAACAGATGAAATCAGGTGTCACTGTGCAATCTACTGGGTTTATAATTAGTCAAACCTATCCATATCTTGGAGCAAGTCCTGATGGCTCTGTCTATGAACCCCATGATGTTAGCCATCAATATGGATGTTTAGAGATTAAATGTCCTTACTCCCACAGGAATAACACACCTTTAGAGGCTGTATATTCATCAGGTTTTTGCAGCAATATACAACAAACACACCTGTGCTAAAGCTTAAGCAAAATCATAAGTATTTTGCGCAAGTTCAAGAGCAGTTAGCAGTAGGTGAGAGAAAATGGTGTGACTTTGTGATTTTCACTAATAAGGGAATAAGTATAGAGAGAATCAAGTTTGATGAAGAGTATTGAAAAAAAAATTCTATTTCCTAAACTCCAGACATTCTTTGATAAGTGTTTGGCTCCAGAAATCATCAGTCCTGTTCATGTAATTGGCCTTCCAATACGCGACCAATCAAAGTTATAATTGCAACTATGCGTAATGACACATACATGATATCACACAGTTAAACCATTGTTCTCCCTTTCATTATCATCATCACTTTGATTATCCTCAATATCACTTATGTTTATCAACTTCCATTCCATCGTCTGATCCCAGGGGTGAGAGGAAAAGACTGTCTTGAAATTGGACAGATATGCACACACACTAACAATCTGATTAGCCAATCTAGCCATGGATATGGGAAGTGTATTTTTTAAGATGTTGAAACTTTTGATCCTGCCAATTGCTCTTTCTACATGTATTCTACAAGACGTGATGCTCCGGCCCTGTTGCGCATCTTCTGCTGAGAGTTGTTGCCAACTTTCCATGAAAGGAGGAATATTAAGTTCAACCCCGATTGCTTGCAACATTTCATTAATAGTAAAGCCACGATCAGCCATTATTGAAATTCCTGGTTTATCTTTCAACTGAGTAAGAAATCCAGAGGTACGAGTAAGTTCAACATAAGATATGGACCCTACATACAAAGGAGAAACTTGATGTAAGATATGCATCCATTAGGAGTGCATGCTAGGGTGTGTAACCTCCCCTGCATACACTAATCGATTTTTCAGGTTTTTGTGGATCAGAAAATCGATTTTTCCGAATAGTTTAAAAAACAAAATCGATTTTTCCGAATAGGTTTTGCCAAATTTCCTGCCGAATACCTAGGTTATTCAGGTTATGGTGCTTGTGGAGTGCACACTGAGAAGATAATTTATGTCTGCACAGAAATCCACCTGGTCTCGCACCAAACTAGAGCTATGCATGTCAGTTGAAAACACAGAGAAACAAAGGTCTACAGTAGCATGTGTTTGTCATATAGAGTTTAATAAATTTTTTGTCTTTACCAGGTACTTGTACATATCAATAGTAATGTAAACCTAACCATCCAACACTGAGACCAGACATCACCATTAAAAACTCACCCCACATCACGTACAATAACGTACTCCACTTACAATCATCCTTCAACACTCCATTCACGTTCTCGCTATAAATGCATATCAAATTTCCCATTAGTATAATTGCGTAATGCTCTCCAATTCCCACACATAACGCAAACAGAGCGCGCATACTTACTTAAAGTGGGTAAGAAGTCTGACATTCTATTTCACTCGCTAGCGCAATACTCAGATATATGTACCACTGTACAATAAAACAATGCAATGCTAGTACTCCATAAATGTATTGCTACTACATATAAACACAACTCGTGGCATATACTAATGAACTTCGTTACTTACTTGAAGAGATGATAAAAGCATTGAGCTAGTACACGCTGTATATTTTGTATTCCCAATTGATGCGCATTAAATATTTAGTATTATATTACTATCTATTTACTCAATACCTATCAAGTTCTGTATGTATAAATAGTAAAAACAACAGTGACGTATGTTTATATACATAACTCTAATTATGAAATACTCTGTTGAAAATCATATCCGGATATTAGGATAAAACGATATTCGAATAATGGGCGAATTGTCGATGCTGAGGACGAATACCTAAGTACCTCCGAATGGAGAAACATAAACCGGTTATTTCGAATAGATAAAATTCACTAATCGATTTTTCCGAGTAATGCTAAATTGCTATTCGAACGGATAGGTTTTTGCGAATATCCGAATAACCCGAATAACCTGATAACCGGTTACACACCCTAGTGCATGCAACTAAAAATTTTGCAGTGCTATGATGCTTATAGTTGCTCCAAGTTGAGGATTGTATACATAGGTCTGTTGGTTTTTCCAAAATGTTTTTGCAATTTGAACATTGGGTGTATGCTAAAAGTGTTAGTGCATTCATGCGGCTACATATGTCTATATACCACATGCAGATCCTGATAGCAATCATGAAGAAATATGCTGGATGAATGAATGCTGCCCAACACTTGTAAGGTAGGCTAAAGTACTGCAGTGTTTGAACACTTTTTGTAGGTACAGTGTTGTGGGATTTTTGTCTGGTTTGGTGTAATGACTGATACATTACTATTAAATATTTGACAATGTTCACATGCATGCACATGTTTGCATAGCAGATGCACTTATACGTACAAATTTTTTACACGTACAAATTTTTTACACAAGCTGAACACTAACACACATAACCATGTATACATGTGCATGTACACACATACATATGTACTCACACAAATACACATAACCACACACACATGTGTACACACATGCACACACATGTGCACACATACACACATGCACAGACACATTCACACGTACACACATGCACACACATGCACACACATACACAACACACACGCATATACATGCTAACACACACATATGAACACACACACAATGCACACATGCACACACACATGCATGCACACACACATGCATGCACACACACATGCTCACACATGCAGACATACACACTCATGCACACACACGCTATCACACATGCATGCACACACACATGCAGACATACACATATGCACACACATGACACAATGCACACACAATGCACACAAATGCACACAAATGCACACAATACACACATGCATACATGTGCAGACATACACACATACATACACATGCACACACGTGCATGACAGACGCATGCAAACACACACATACACATATGAACACATACACACACATGTACATATAAGCACACACAATGCACACATGCACACATGCACATACACATGCACATGCATACTGTCAGGGCCCCAGGCTAGCTATGATGTCAGCCCTTCCCAGAGAGTCTATCTGGACAGATATCACCTGAATGGAGGTGTTGATAAGCTACTGAATAGGAGCGGCCCGACCTTCCAGAACATTCCTCATTGTGTACTGATGCGGACTACCTTGTGTTGCATGAAGTTAAAAACCAGTTGTAATTGTGTATGCTCAGTCTTGCTTAGTGTATTTGGCTGTTAGTGGACACTCTGTCCGGTGACATTGCGCTAGCGCGTAACGGATCCTTCACATTTGGTGGCAGCGGTGGGATCACTCCTTGCCTGTCGTGCGGGAGGACCCTTTGTGAAAGCTCGAGCTGAGGACGCCAAAAGTTTGCCGAAGACTGGGTCTGGTGACCGGAAGGCCGGAGTAGACTTGCAGATGCCAGCCTGCTGTGGTGGACTTTAGAGAGGAAGAGGACCAAGATGGTGGCACAGGATAACTCGCGGTGGACCGGAGACTGTCTGGCGATGAGGCTCTCTTCAGCGGAAGTACGCAGATCCAAAGCAAGAGTTCGATAAACATGGTGGTGCGTTTATCGAGGAGAAGGAGGAAGGAGTGTGAAGGACTGGATCCTTCTAAGTGATCACGTGCAGTACAAACCCACAATGTCTTTGTGTATTTCGGTGTATATGTTTGTGCGTTTTGTTGGCACGAATGATCTGCGGAGTGAAGTCGAGCTTTGTGTACGGACGTTGGCGGCTTGCGCGGCGTAGTGCGCTGGCCGATCCGTCACACATACATGTACACAGGTACACGACCAGTTTTCTACGTTTATGAAGCATGGATGAAATTTTTTCGCTTGCGTATAATCGGCGATATTTAGAGAGATTCAGAAATTTTTGGCAATCTGATCTGAAGCAGACCGCGTATATAATGACCGAATCACCGCGATTATTCATACAATGCTTGCGAAGCATCTGTGAATGGTTTTCGCTCCCGTATCATCGGCGCTGTTGATATTCGATCTGAAGCAGCCCGCGTAAAATAATAATGGAATCACCCGTGATGCATAGTTATGGTATTAGATAGCAGAACGGGGCAGAGAATGGAGAATTGTTTTTGCGCGTACCATCTTCTATATTAATGAGCGTTACGTTTGATCATGAGGAGGGAGGGGGAATTAACTCCGATTAAGGCTGTACATGTATAGCCAGGACATCATCGAGCTCTATCAAAATGGTGTTCAGATTGTGATGGATCTCCGTCGTCCATCAGTGCAGCACAACATGTGTACTTAAAGAGAAGGCAGTGGAAACCACTCTGGAACGGCACAGAGTCACTCAAAACACACTATTTTTGTCGCATGATTGGTCCAATAACTTGTATTGCTACAATGTGTTGTGTATGTCAAACAATATGTGAATTGTGTTTACAATTGGATTTTAGTCATAATAAAACCACGATCACAAAAAAAAAGTATCCTTCTCGAAAACATATGTCGTTTTGATTTCGTTCCGCCATTGCTCACGTGACGATTGATCTCACGTGCAAAATGGAAGACTGGATCTGGAACGCTTTTGTTCGTCTTGCAAAGTTCAAATCGAGGTATGAAAGACATCTGAAAACTTTGAGCCATCAAGCATATGCTCAGTGCATTTTCTTCGATGAATAAATAGAAGCCTAGGTACTAAAGGTCTAACACGTGGCAGCGCGACGATCGATACGGCACTGTGGATGTTGTCAGTATAAAACAAAAAGAATCTGTTGATGGTAACTACTTGCTAATGTATGATGTATAAGCGTGACATGATTAGAAAATAGTGAACAAGTAAAACGAATCGAAAGGCGATGCCAAATCACCTTGAGCATTAGCAGTACATCGAGACGTGCCTGTTCTATCATTTGGAAGGACGAGGTGATGTTTTACGTATGTATGCTATTACGCGTGGTATTTATGCTTTGATGCTTTACAGTCCAACCAGGTGATACAAGGCAACTGCTACATGCAGCAACTTCTTGTAAGCCTTTCAAAGTTGCTGGCAATGGCGCATCTTGTGTGGCGCATAGCTCACGCCCGATGGTATGTTTGTGTATAGCAGCCACATGCATCAAAATGTTTTTACACCCGGTGACATACCCAACTGAAAATCGTCTTGCATATTCCGCTTACTTGCTGTCCTGAAGTGCAAAGTTTGCCTGGGCATAGTTCTCCAGCATTGGTAAGTGTGTCTTGCCAGAGATATTGCTGACAATTGAATATGTATTTCACTACAGCACACTACAAGATCTTTTATGTCACTCTGTCAGACCTAGGTACGTTTTTCTGATGGTTATCTCTACATTTCATTATACATATGTTATTTAGATGCAAGTGTGAGGAGCTGCTTTCAAAGTGAGGAGGGATGCTGCTGCATTGTGCAATAGCTGGAACCACTCATAGTTGGCACAGCACCACTCACAAGCATACTTCCAGTCCTTCCTTCTGTCAGCATCTCGTGTTCAAACTCTGTCGTCCATCAGTGCGGCACAACATACATATTTGAAGAGAAGGCAGTTGCAGCCAGTCTGGAGTGGCACGGAGTAACTCAAAACACTTTGTTTTTGCTGCATGATTGGTCTAATACATTGTATTGTTTTGTAATTGTGTGTGTTTACTTGTGTCCTATTTCATTTTTTTAAAAGATTAAAAATAAATAAATAAAAAGAAATTTTTTCATAATATATACGACGATCGCTAAATAAGAATACCACAGACGAATCATCCCCTTCTACGGTTCCGATTCACCTGTTGAGTGTAATGATTCACCCGCGATAATAAAATAGGTGAGACAGAAAGCTGCCGAAAGGATATGATTCATCTCCATTAACGCGGAAACGTGACAGATATTGTATCCGTCTGATTCACAATTAGAAAACTGGTGGTGTACATAGGCAGGAAGTCTGGCAGGGGGGAGCGTCAATTAATAGGACTGCAGGACTGTTGGGGAAGGGGGGAGAGGGGGCTCAAATATGAAAGCGGGGGTCGGGGGGGGGGGGGGGGGGGGGGAAGGGTCCCCCTTCGCAATCAGGCATCAAACGAGGGGGATTGACCAACCCCCTGGCTGCAGGCCTGCATACACACATGGCCACATGCACATATACACACATGCACAAACATGCAAATACACACATACACACGCATTCACACACACAATGCACACATAGTAACACACATGCACATGTGTGTATGTGTATAATTCATGTGTGCATATGTATGCATACATGTACACACACATTCCGGCACACATACACAGAAATACTGTTGGACAGCAAATACACTCTGAGAGAAGTGCACTTTTTGCAATTGGAACTACTCAAAAGTCCTGTATACGTGTAGCTTTCCTCACATTTGGACAACTCTATATCTTAGACATCCTGAATACCTACAGTGTACCCTAGCTATTTGTGTCCTTTCTTGTCATCGTGAGATGTTGATTATCCACAATTGTAACAAAATTCTAAAAGTATATTTCGTTGCACATGCGTGACCTTTAGAAACACGTTCTGGGAACAGGTAAGTTGGGTGTTACACGACTTTTTGGTAAGCTATTGTTTCCTTCCAGCGTTGAGCGATGCATTTGAGTAAGACGAGTTGAGCGCTTTGAAGAGAGTTCATGCATCGAGAACATCGGACGGGAATGCCTGTTTATACGCTCTAGCTAAGGAAAATTCGGCTACTACTATGTGCTGCGCTACCCACTATAATGAGCCACTGCTTAAGGCAGTAAGTACCTTGTCGCGTTAAATAACGCCCTACCTTACCTTACAAAGGTCATATGACACGCTGGCTCTAGCAAGCCTTCGAGGTAAGCTTAACAATCGGTACGATTGACGTTGTTATTGTCACCGATCTGCTTAGCGAACATGAACGTCGTCGGACTGATGGCGGCACCCAACATTCAATTAAAAAGGTCAGACATGTCTCATATTGGAACCTGACCTTTATATATATGCATTTGTTTTCTTCATTTGTTTAGTGTCCGAAACACTCGGAGAAACACTCCAGGACTACTCGAACGTCGTATAGGCCCTAAAGACATGTTTATAGTTTTGTCGTATGTTTGTATTTATTTTCAACTTTTCATCAACTGTTGTTTTATTAAGATCAATTGATGTTGTATCGTAAGATTAAGGTGCATACGCGAACTTCTGATACCCGTGTCAACACCCACTAGAGTGTAATGGCTACACTTCAGGGGTGTTGGCTATAACACCCCTGAGCGGTTACCACTACACTCCATGGGGTGTTATTCCTAAACAGGCGTATACGTGTTGCGGTAACACCCTTTTTTTAACAGTGTACGGTCCAGACTCCAGTCGAGAGCACAATATATGGACCAAGTAGTACGATTGGGATGACCGATCAGACTGATAACAAGATGGTATGGAGCACAAGGGGCGTGGGGGAGTCAGGACCCCCAGGACCCCCTCGCTGGATCCGTCCTGGCCTTAGCTTGCTTGCTTGCTTGCTAAGTAATTACATAATCTTTTTTTTTTCAACGGCAGACCAGTGCAGTGCCGTAGCTAATATATCTTAGTAAAGATGTCTAGACATTCATGGTTTTACTAGTTTAGAGTGTCCGTATCTAGATCAGCTGCAGATAAATCTACCATCGACTTGTCTACAGACCGGTGTAACAGGACAGCTTGTCCCCCCGGATAGGCTGTCCCCCTATGGACACCCTATCCTAGTATACGTTGTCCGCCTTTAGGATAGCTTGTCCCCCCTTGCAACTTCGATCTTTTGACCGTTCGGATGTGTTACTTACGTATACATGTATAGCATTGATTCAGCACGCGGGGTCTAATGAGTTCATTAATGGGATCGCACGAAAACATGCTTATATGATCACTCAAGACATATATGTATGCAGTTGACCTCTTCTGAAGTTGCACATACAGGTATAATAATAATCTTGTCCTCCTTTCCCTTAATGTGGTATATGGGCACGTCTTCGAATTCTACAAAACAAACCCTTTGAACACTTTTTAGACTTCTCGTGGAAAGTGATCGACAATGTCTGTGGTGTGTATATATGGCCTCTTTCGATGCAGACAGCCAGTTGCTATCCAATTGCTAGGTGCCAAACTGTCTTGTAGATATATATGATGGGCTCGTGCATCCGCCGTCGAAGTCCGCAGTAGATATAAATGAATGCTGGCAATATACATGCAGAGTAACTACCACTTCCCACCATTGAGACGTGCCGCGGATATGTACCAGCTTATCGCTATTGTAGAAACTATGCTGGATTTTAACACAACATCGCGCCCATATTGGCGCGAAATACTGTGCGCATTTTTTTTTTTGTAAGCATAGTTCATCATCAGCTTTTGCGCGGCAAAGATGTATCCTATATAATTATCTAACTATTGTTGAAAAAACTTCTTCTAAATCTTGATCAAGTAATATACATCTACCATTATATTGTTGATGATTCCTTTCTATTATGTAATGTGTACACTGTATATGGTATGCCAAAATCATTGATGATTGTTTTTTTTGGATGTGGACATTTTTCAAATTGTGCTCACTATAAACTTTGATGAGCAACATTTAGGTTGGAATCTTCCCTATCAGGAGACTCAAGCTCCCCCCCCCACCCCCCCCCCCCCCCTTTCCCCTGCCGGGCCACACTGCCACTGTACATCAAGTTGTATTCCATCATGAACGTGGACAACATGTAGCAAATTACAGTGCCATGGTACGATTTCCATACACTACTGCATGGGTCTGGATATAAGACTTTTGTGAGTAATCGCATGAAAAAAACTTTAAACATTCTCTATTGTGCTAAATAGAGAACTATTTCACTTTTCCTAATCATTCCACCCTTGTTTTCTAGCTCTACATGCTACAACTGACTTCAAATCATGCATAAAAGTAAATAAAAACATTCTCTATAGGAGAAAGTTGGGGGCATATAGGATTAAAAAACAATGGTGGTGTAAAAAGCACGAAAACAAGATTTGACTGGAATGGGACTGGGTAAAATGAACTAGACCTATATTTAGCACACTCAGTATATTATTACATGCTGATGCCAGAGTGTGTAAATATAGAATAGTTCATTTTACCCAGTCTCATTCCAGTAAATCTTGTTTCTGTGCTTTTTACACCACCATTGTCTTTCAATCCTATATGCCACCACTTTCTCATATAGAGAATGTTTTTATTTACTTGTTTTGTAAGTAATTTTTCCACTTTCATAGCATCTTTACATGGTCGTAGTCAATCACAAAAAATTTGGACGGAAATGGGGGTGGTGAAATGTTTATTAGGCCCCCCTTACCCCATGGCCTGTTGTGAGTCCGTTTGAAGGTGAAGGTGGTGGTGCCGACCATTCTGGAGGTTGGTGCAGGTCATGCTGGAGGTTGTGGTGGTGGTGGCAGTGCCAGGGGCACCTCTAGTCCATTATTGCACAAGAATTGGGTTTGTACTGTGAGTAACTATTGGGAGAAGGAAACGTCATTAATTACTTTCACCTATAGTTGTCAGATTTAGCCAACCCAATAGCAACATAAGTATTCACACACCAAGGCATGCATACCCACGTGTGTGTGTATGTGTGTGTGTGTGCATGTGTGTCTATGTGTGTGTGCATATGTGTGTGTTTATGTGTGTGTTTATTTGTGTGTGTTTATTTGTGTGTGTTTATTTGTGTGTGTTTATATGTGTTTATGCGTGTGTTTATGTGTGTGTGAGTGTGTGTGTGTGTGGGAGTGTGTGTGTTTATGTGTGTGTGAGTGTGTGTGTATATGCATGTGCGAGGTGCGAGAGAGAGGAATGTTACGTACAGTGGCTTGTATAGAGAAGAGCTGTTTCATCTAAACCACAGTTACTGTAAAACATCTATCTTGCAACAACATACAAACTCCGTAGTTTACTCACATAATATAGACCCCACAATCCTTTGCACCATGTCATGCTTCGTAGCTGGTAGTAGACGTATAAGCTAATGACATTGTTTGGCCCAGTGAGAGGCAGAATTCAAATGGTCCACGCAGCAGTAGGTAGTTTCCAGTGATCTGAGGATTCACCTGGTATTCGAATGATCCCTCAGCATTAATTCCAATGTGAACTGCTTTCTGTAAATAAAAATTTAACATAGTTGCATGAATGTCAATTTATTGACTGAAATAAATACGAACTTATGATGGGAGTGATCGAGGTAGTAGCACGTTGCAAAGTCTCTAATGGCCGCAGAACTGGTTAGACGAGTATCAATTCAAGTTAGTCCATTTTTATTTTGCATACTTGAAATATAAATCATGGTTTTTTTTTCCATTTCTCTGGTAAGGTTTCATACGCAATTGAAGTATCTAACACACTATCTCTTTACGTTGAATCATATGGAACTAGTTCAAAAACAAAATTAAAAAAAGAATTAAAAGAAATTGTGAAATTGTGTTTTAGATTGGAAACTATGGTCCTAAAAAGAATATACGGTATCGCTCAATCTAAGCAGTGTTTACATACCGCTTTGTGATATACGTTTCGTGAAGAGTTTCTTACAACTCTCTTGTCATATCTAAATGTAGCACCCACATGCTCTGTCACTTTCCTACTATTGCGCACAAATTTTCTAACGCTCGATGACAATGCGCATGCTTGTTTTGAAGGTTATGTGCGCACCTATTGGAACCAACTATCAGAGTTTGGCATACAGCGGGGCACGACACGCAAAACCAAAAGGTGAGACATACTAAATATTAAACAGAAAGTTAAGCCCACAAGTATATCTGATTTGCAAGGTGAGAACGATAATTTTACGTGTACTGTAGTTGTTGCATATTTGGTCAGGAATAATTGGCTCCATTTTGATTAGTTTTCCGACACCAGAAGCCAAATGGATTATCACAACCAGCAGCTTGCTATCCACTGCAGGATTTGCGGAAGGCGGGTTATAGATCATCGTGGCAAAAGTACATGCACAGTTTACAAGTGCAAGGAACTTGCTGAAAGCACTTGCAATAGATGTAAAGGATGATAGTACTGCCATGCACCCTGAATGCTTTTGCGAACCCTGCAAGCTGACTATTGACAGAGTTATCCATGCCCGCGGTATAGGTGTCCCTATGAAGCACATACCTAGCATTTCATCTGCTGCCTCATTTAGTTGATTTTTGACAACTCTAACTTAGTTAAACAAAAAAATATTCCAGCGTTGGTTTTGAGTGTTGTCAGTTGTGATGGGCAGTCTGGATAGAGGATCTGCTAACACATGTCTCTCCCCTGTACATACTCCAACTCATAACTGAAGGCGCTTACGCGTCTCTCGGCGTTAATCAGTTGGATCTGTGAGAACTGTTTTGTCGCCTCGGATTGCCAAAAATGATCATAACATATAATGAAGCTCAATACACATCCAGAGAATTTCAAGAATTTTGTGCCAGCAACAATATAGTGCATGTATGTTCTACTCCATATCACCACAAAACCAATGGGTTAGCTGAAAGGGCCGTGAGGACATTCAAACGAAGGTATACAACTACAACAACCAAGGAGAAGATGCAGAGCTACCTTACACAGATTTCTCATATCATTAAAAAATACACCCCAGAAGTCCACTGGAAGAATTTCCTTTGTACGGAAATTGAGAACTAAACTTGACCTTTTGAGAATAAAGTGGGCCATCAAGTAGAAATTATATCATGATTTGATGAAGGGGATCTAGTGGGTTTAACGCAATCATGCAAAGGGATATGATGCAGGGTGTATAGTGAAGAGACTTAATAACTAAGCATAACGGGGGGAGGCAAGTTGTGTAGAAAGTATGTGGGATCACATGAGAGTAAAGACAAGTGGATCAGATAATGAGAACTCCCAAAGATGGGCACACAATAAAGATCATCAGTGTTCCAGTGACACCAAAGGAGGGGGGAACTAGAACTGGAGACAGCAGACCTATTTCTGGGAGGGCCACAGGATGCACCAGAATCCATTGAATCAGATCAGGAAGACACCCTACATGGGAATCACGGGATATAACTGGATGAAGCACAAGATTAGGGGATGATAGCAGAAGATTATGGAGAAGAATGTGATGCTGGTGATGTCACCTACAGAGTGTGAACTGGACTGGAAACTAGGTCAAGCCCTCCCAGGATGAATGAGTAGGCTGAAGCAACAGGTAGACCTTATATGATAGATATCTGGAAAACCCATGCAAGGATGAAGTAGAGAGGAGGGGCATATGTAGAGACTTGTTTTATAGTTCGACATTAGTGAAACAATTGAAATATCAGTGTGCATTAATTAGTCTATGTCATGTGCTATGTACAAGTAAATATAAGAGTGTTGTTTCCTTAAAATTAGCAAGGCTGGCCTCTCACCTTGCCATTAGCTCAGTTATACCTTCAAAAAACTAAAACTTCAGTTTTGGCTGACATCTATGGCCGGTTGAACATCACACTAGTCAGGTGCATTGCCAAAGCCATCCTGGCAAGGTAGGTTCTGCCTTTCTGACTGCGTTTGTTTACAGTACAATTGTATGTTAGTACCAGTGTGTATTCATTTATCCTGTCGTAACAATTACAATACACAAATGATTTTAATCACTACACTGAATCAGGATTTTAATAATGCAAGCTCAAAATCGTTCAGCAATACCAGCTAGGAATGCACTATGCGCTAAAAGAAGCAGCTGTTAATACTAGTGCATAACTACTCTAGTAAGCAATTGGACATTGGAGATTCGCAGGGTCGCAACTGCTCCAAAGAGTAATGAGATCAGAGCTCGGTAACTGCCACTCTTTTGAAGCTGCGTCCCATATTCTTTTATCACCCCATCCAAATCCGCGTGGCTGAAAGAACGAGGAATAAAAGTGCATAAACTCTGAAAAGATTCGACATGACTTTCTGTTGACAAAGTAGAAAGTCAAAGAGAAAATACATGTAAACTGGTATTCCAAATCATTGCACGATAGTTGTTTTGTTTATTAATGAACATTAGAATTAAACATGCTGCAAAATCAGCAGTTCAATGCAACTATTTATTCATGCATCTATCAAGCATCATCAGCGAAACCTGACATGAATCCCTGCATTCGTCAAGGCAGTGAACTGAAAGTTGCAAGAATGTGCACGTACTGCAAAATCACTAGATAGTTTTTAAGGAATATTTGATGTACTGTAGATGCATCTATAGTCTTCTCAACCTTCCATTCTCTCCTCCCACCCGCTTGTGGATTTGTACAGTATCTACACTACTGTGCTTATTGAGTCTTTGTATTAAACTCAAGCAACAAGACCGGTAGCTTCAAATCAGCTGACTATTATATAGCCAATAATTTTGGTTTTGTTTTTTGCATGTAAATGAACTAATAATTGAGACATCAGTTTTCGTCCATGTGTGTGTATGTGTGTGTGTGCGAGTGTGTGTGCGTGTGTGCGTGTGTGTATGTATTTGTGTGTATGTGTGTTTGTGTGAGTGTGTGACAGAGAACGCGTACATGTATAGGGGAGAGCTGTTTCATCACAAACCATACACAGTAAAACCTCTATTCTGCAACAAAATACAAACTCCGTAGTTTACTCACATAATATAGCCCCCACCATCCTTTGCTCCATATAATGCTTCGTAGCTGGTAGTAGACGTATAAGCTAATGAAATTTTTTGGCCATCCGTGGGTCAGTGAGAGGCAGAATTCAAACGGTCCACGCAGCAGTAGGTAGTTTCCAGTGACCTGAGGATTCACCTGGTATTCGAATGATCCTTCAACTTTAATTCCAATACGAACTACTTCCTTTAAATTAAAAAAAAACATCAAGTGCATGTCAAATTACTGAAATTTAGAAAGTTAGTACGAACTTACGATGAGAGTGATGGAGGCACGAGCAGTAACTTTTATAGTTATGTGCGGCGTCAAGGCCGCCTTAGCCGATAGGCAAGTATTTATGCAGGCAGTTAGCGATGCCGTAACTCCCAAATTGGTGCTCAGACCGATCGAGAAATTCAGGGTACCGACGTATATGAATATGGAATACTTGAAGTTCAAAAGCGTATAATCTGGACTTTGGTACAGAGGGTAGCTCCAGTCCTCGCAGGTAGGTATCTCCTTGGAGTAATCAACTAGCACCTTCCCGACGATACTGACGTACAGTCTATTAACAATGCTGTTCGCTCCAGGTTTATTCTCGCTCGTGATGAGTGCCTCGAATGCGGTGGCTGTGTATCCGAAGGCATATCCGCGGGCTATGCCTTTCGCGAACAGCTTAAAACTGGTGGGATTTGCGCTCCCTCCGAGTCCTGCAAAGGCACCAAACGCCAGATCAAGCCTGATGTCGGACACTCCTAGCGATTTGCTCCATATGTAGGCCCTATTTACTGGGTAGTTAGTAATGTCACTACTGCGGGTATTCGAGTCTTGCACTAAATTGTAAAGAGGGTCACTGTTGTCGTTCCAGGTAGTGTCTCGTTTTTGGATTGCTGCTGGGCGTATCATAGGCTTCCATTCCTTGGGGGCCTTCTGGCCGAGCAACATAACGTAGTAGTACACCATAGCGCGAAGCTCGGTGTCGTTCTTCGCATGTTGCAAAAGCTCTTCGAACAGAGCGTCTCCAACCGGAACGGTCCCCGAGTGCTGCTTTGACTCGGCTCCTGCGATCAGAGCGCGTGCTACCATCTCAACAAAGTCGGTATCTTGATGACTGCGAAGGCCGACCAAAAACTCATTTTGAACGTCCTTCGACTCAACGCTATACCGAAGTGCATACACAGCTGCCAATCGAACACCAGAATTATCGTGAGCAATGAGTTGGAGAAGCGTGCTGTCGGCTAAGCTCGACTCCGTGTTTCCCAGAGAATGGATCAAGTGAATCAAGACGGAGGCGCTGCCCTTCGCATTATCCACGCGTTCTTGCAAGAACTGCACGATGCGTTGTCGCAAATCTGGCGATGAAGCGGCGAGCGCGCCGTAAGATAGAATCAAAGAATCGGTGGTGTCGTTGCTTGAAACAATGAGATTTTCGATTTGTGCTAGAATGTCGGGATGAACGTTTCGAACAAAAGCCAGCTGAACGGATAACGAATTTCTTTCCTTGCGGTCCGTGGCTGTCCTCAGGGCATGCAAAAGGATCTGAAATAATGAAGCCATTATACTCCATTCATGAATGCGTTCGCTTATAGTTGAATTAGTTACATGTTACAGTGCGCAACGGCGAGTTACCTCTTGGGATTTGACACTTCCTTCGGCTGCAAGAAATGAATGTAGAAGTGCCCGCATTTCAAAGTCGTTTTCCTATAGTGTAACATGTCGGAGAAGGATATACAAATAAATTATGGGCATGCTCCACCCTAGTTATAAGGGGTAAGGATATTAAACTGCGCAAATTAATTCTGGAAACTGACATACCGAATTGAGATAGTCCACGATTTCCGAAATTGCAGGCTGGTAACCAGACAACGGACCATGTTCCGACTCCAAAATAAGCAATTTTTTCAAGGCGCTACCTGCATACACATACATATGTATATATGTATGTAATGCATGCATGCATGCATGCATGTATGTATGTATGTATGTATGTAATGTATGTATGTATGTATGTATGTATGTATGTATGTATGTATGTATGTATGTATGTATGTATGTATGTATGTATGTATGTATGTATGTATGTATGTATGTATGTATGTATGTATGTATGTATGTATGTATGTATGTATGTATGTATGTATGTATGTATGTATGTATGTATGTATGTATGTATGTATGTATGTATGTATGTATGTATGTATGTATGTATGTATGTATGTATGTATGTATGTATGTATGTATGTATGTATGTATGTATGTATGTATGTATGTATGTATGTATGTATGTATGTATGTATGTATGTATGTATGTATGTATGTATGTATGTATGTATGTATGTATGTATGTATGTATGTATGTATGTATGTATGTATGTATGTATGTATGTATGTATGTATGTATGTATGTATGTATGTATGTATGTATGTATGTATGTATGTATGTATGTATGTATGTATGTATGTATGTATGTATGTATGTATGTATGTAGTATGTATGTATGTATGTATGTATGTGTGTGTGTGTGTGTGTGTGTGCGTGTGTGTGCGTGTATGTATGTATGTATGTATGTATATCTTGCCCTTAACTCGACATACATATGTTTTGTTTTGTTTGTTGTTGTTGTTGTTTATTTATTCATTTCTCGTACTTGTTGTGGTATCGCTCATGTTTTCTTTGAGAGCCTCCAAGGCCTTCCGTATCGATGGCACGCTCTGGCGAAGCTGGTTCATTTCTTCTTCCACTCTTTCTTCTTTTATAAATAAAATTGCGTTACACTAAAATAATACCACATACTATTTACATATGCACTTTTTTTTTACCCGCATCACGTTGAACAACGGCGTGCAAATTGCTTGCAGTAAGAACACCCTGCTGTTCCGCACTTCTTCTAAGAAACGATCTGGATTTTTTTGAGCAGGTTTGCAATCGAAGTGAATACTTTCCGGTACCAGTCAGGCCTCCCCCGCCAAAGCTAGAGTCAAAAGTGTCGGCATTGCCTTCCAACATTGTTTCGTCACTACTCTCGAATCGGCTAAAGTCGTCATTAGGGTCAACAGGTCCGTTCATGTTTATCACGGTCGTTCCAGTTGAACTCAACAGCTTTCCTTCCTTGTACTCGATATCTTCTGCTCTTTCTACCTTGAAGGGCTTTCCGTTCAGACTGCTAGTGGCAAATTGTATCACACTTTCTGTATCTATGATGCGATGCATTATCACGTGATCAGGAGCAATCCTTTCGTAACTGCAGGGATCACTTAGATTAGTGCTTATTACTAGCAGTTGTTAAACATTAATTAACCTGTATCGTGAATGATGCTTCGACTGAGTATCCTCTTCCACTTCGACATGGGTGTTTTTGAAATTAGCTTGGAATGCTGCCGCTATCCCTTTTTTGAAGTTAACAATCTGCGATCTCTCGTTTGGATCATGATGGACTGAAACAATTTTTCCGTCCTCCGTTTGTACAAAGCAGAACGGTCCATTCAGCAGTCTTTCTACATTGCTCGAAATTTCAGATAGTCTGTAAGGAATGTAATCACATGACTGTGCATGCAGAAATACACTCAATATATACTGTAGCTGGTATTATCAAGGCAACATACGTTTATACCTGTTTTTCCCCTCGTCAGTAGAAAGTGACGTTTCTTTAACACGGAGGCAGTATTGTTTAGCTTCTTTCGCGTCGTATTTTCCAACTTGTTTTACAGAGCAGATCAGTACATGAAAAGGCCTCGCATTTCTTTCAATGAGTTACCTGACTCGCAGAATACTTCCACGGTGGAGCTCACGTGTAACTCTGATTGCGACCCACTCATCGAGCTAGCTTGATTGGCGGAATAGGTGTACAAACAGCTCTCGGTGTGCTGAAATATGGAAAACAGGTAAGTGTTAAGTTTCTAGGTGTGCCAAGTCAACTTACGGCGCACTGTTTCAATGCCACGTACTTGCCCTGTGCCATAGCACACATACAAGCCGCTGCTAGCAGTGCTGCACAGAAATAGGATGCCATCACAAGTCGGCTTGTTCTTTGCATGGAAAACACAGCGCTTTTATATACTCGCTTAGGTGAGGAATGTTTCGTCGATATCCATAGCCGTACGACGTATTAATTTTCCTTGCATGCTCGTATGTTATACAGTGTATGAACCGAACAATTAGAAACGTTCCTACTCTTATTGAATTACCAGCATTTATGTTGGAAACAACGAGCTTAGATGGACTAGTTATTTATTTCTCATCCCTTCAGAGGTAGTAAGACTTCCACACTGTCAAAAACATTAATTGAATACCACATCACATGTAAAAAGGTGAGGAGGTTACCAATATAAATTAATTTATACAATCATGCTACTTCATAAATATAAATTTTAGTAGCACTTCTCAGCACATAGTTCGTTCCGAATACATGCATGCATGGCTCCAGGAGTATATGCTCACTGGTATGAATTGAGTTTTCAGGGCTGAACACATCTGGCCATATACGGACATTTTCAGTGACGCTGAAATATTTCCATCAAATTGCAAGGGCAAGCTCGTTCAATACATTAACAGTAAAGACCTGCATGGCTGTGGTCTAATGTGACAGAAAACAGACGATAGATGGTCCCTGCATGAATGAGTGTTCACGGCAGAGAAATAGTTACGCTTCGAAAAAATTATTTGTTGAATCGGTTATGAATGAGAACCTCCAAGAACCTAGACGTCTATAAACTTTTCCCTATAACAACACGGATGCTATATACATTTTGTGCGTGTTCAAGCCACTCCTAATAGCGGACCAATGGCAACTATAAAACTCATCTGACCCATGCACTGAGAATTTGCTGTGCATTCGCCATTGCAGGAAAAAAACGTTCAAAGAACAGAGATGGCAAGCGTTCTTGCTTTATCTTTATCCGTCCTGGTCTATGTTTGTGATTACTGATGTACATTGAGCATGTTTCGCAATTCACCGCGCGAACTTCGCAGGTTTGGCGATTATAACCGTGTGGAGTTTTGATATGATTCGTTTATTTTTATGAGCAGTGACTAGATTAAAGACGTAAGAGTGCGTGGTCTTGAAATATATACGGTTGCCTCTCTCTCTCTCTCTCTCTCTCTCTCTCTCTCTCTCTCTCTCTCTCTCTCTCTCTCTCTCTCTCTCTCTCCCCCCTCTCTCTCTCTCTCTCTCTCTCTCTCTCTCTCTCTCTCTCTCTCTCTCTCTCTCTCTCTCTCCCCCTAACCCCCACCCCGTCCAAAAAAGGACGTTGTCGTCGCAACTGCTCTAATTCCGAACACCATAGTAACAAACGACAGTAGCCGATATACGCACATGCATAAACAAGGTATGTGTGATTCAAATAAGGAAGCATGCATGCACCCTCTACGATGGATCAGTAATGCACATCAAGATGCTGTATGAGAGAGTTACATGCATGCACTAACAAACGAGTCAATATCTAGCTGAATACCAGTGCAATAAACAGCTAGATACTGAACAATGAAGATTAATTATTTGATTACACTATACAGCATGCCATGGGCATATCATGACTTCTCCCTTTGTCGTTGCTATGAATGCTAATTTCAGGAATCCAATCGAATCGCTCAATGCACCGTGTGTTGCTGTAAACAACTGGTACCAAGACGCCACTAAAGGAAGTCAGCGGATTAGTTCAAATGACTAGAGGAATTGGTACATCTGTCAGTAATTAACTTAAAGTACGTGTATATCGTTCAGTGGCGTTGCTATGCCATTGGAGCAGGCAGAACCATAACTTCGGTATCATATTAATTGTACATGTCAGTGAAGTGTAGAAATCGTTTATAGCAGCCTTGGCCACTACACGTTACTAAATAAATGAACTAATTTTGCATGTAAAGAAATTTAAGATGACACATTCTGGCATTATTATTATTATTGTATGTCACGTCCTTTAGCATAGATGTAGACAATTAAGAGAATCGGCAAACATCCTATGATTAATAATGCTTGAATTGCGTAGCGCATGCACAGGAAAAAACGCGCGTCGAATCACTTTATGATTTTCAAATGATTTGTCACTTACATTATGTTACAGAATGTTTACAGACTGTAACATAATGTAAACATTCTGTAACAGAATGTAAGTGACAAATCATTTGAAAATCATAAAGTGACTCGACGCGTTTTTTTCCTGTGATGAGTTAAGTAACAATGAATTTACTCCCTACAGTACGTATTCTAAATTACATCAGGATCCTTGATAAATTCCGACAAACGCACAAATTTTGCTGGAACATGAATGAAACCAAAGACATGTTGAAAGTATATAAGTCGAAAACCATAAATACATATGGGACAGTTTCTGCGAAAATGGCCCTTCGCTATATATATGATTATACATGTAAACACCGAGCTAGTAGCTACATCAGTCACATAATCACTGCCGATATACATAAACAAGGTATGCATACTTCAAATAAGGAAGCATGCATGCACCCTCTACGATGGATCAGTAATGCACATCAAAATGCTGTACATGCATGCACTAACAAACGAGTCAATATCTAGCTGAATACCAGTGCAATAAACAGCCAGATACTGAACAGTGAAGATTAATTACTTGATTACATCTACAGCATGCGATGGGCATATCAATGAACTTCTCCCTTTGTCGTTGCTATGAATGCTAATTTCAGGAATCCAATCGAATCGCTCAATGCACCGTGTGTTGCTGTAGACAACTGGTACCAAGACGCCACTAAAGGGAGTGAGGGGATAATTCAAATGACTAGAGGACTTTGTACATCTGTCAGTAATTAACTTAAGTACGTGTATATCGTTCAGTGGCGTTGCTATACCATTGGGGCAGGCAAAACCATAACTTCGGTATCATTGTTCTTGTCAGTGAAGTGTAGAAATCGTTTACAGCAGCCTTGGCCACTACACTAAATAAACAAATTAATTTTTCATGTAAAGAAATTTAAGATTACACATCTGGCATTATTATTATGTCACGTCCTTTGGCATAGATGTAGACAATTAAGAGACACGGCAAACTCCCTATGCTTGAATTTTATAATGTTTGGGCTCTACCCAAGACTCAATCGATTGGTTGATTGCTAAATCAACGCATGATTTATAAATCATGCGTTAATTTAGCACAGAAAAAAAAAAGCGTCGAATCACGACTTGATTTTCAAATGATTTGTCACTTACGTTCTGTTACAGAATGCATACACTTCTGTACCTGAATGTAGCAGAATGAAAGTGACAAATCATTAGAAACACAAGAAGTGATTCGACGGGTTTTTTTCCTGTCATTGATTGAAAATCCGTTGTCAATAAATAATTGATTTGTCGTTTTTATTTTTTCATATTTTATTGGTTGCTGCTCACAAGTATACAGTATATTTGTGTTACTTGGGCACCGTATAATTTATGCTATGTGGGTAACTCTAGGTAGGTGTGGGATATCGTTTCATACCATAATAACTCCAAATCTAAATCATGTACCAACCATCGGTCGAAGTACCGGTACTTGATTTCATGCATACATGAAGTTAGGCTCAGTCATGCTAATCACTGCTGGTGCAAATAAATAAACTACCTCAAACAGCGTGCATGCATAAACCCTTGTGATGAGCAAGTCATGCACATCAAGGTTTATCCTTTATATGCATGGGAGAGTAACATGCACGAACATAGGAAATTAAACTATACTTCTTTCCATATCCCGCTGCTATCTTGTTTATGTCTTCATTGGGTAAGACTCTAGCTAGCACTGTGACCTATTTAGTCAGCGGAGCAGATATATTTGTTTCTATTCACGTATACCGTATACGTATTTAGGAACAGATGAATCTCGGTATTTAATACTGAACAATTACTCTACTAATTACTCCCATCCTTAGTGGTGCCTTGGTTCCACAACAGGTCAAGTTACAGCTATCCAAGGCTATACAGTACAGGAAGAGTTACGCGTAGAACATTGTCACAGAAATATTTCAAGATTGCTTCTGCGATGTACACATGTATAGAACCAGCTGCTTCGCATGCACTCGATAGGCCTCGTGCATGTAGAAAGGCTTAAATTTCCATGGCCAGAAATGGAGGACATGAGTGAATATATAAGGTTGTGATAGAGATTTGAGAATTCTGATTTCACCAATAACTTTGCCACTTTTTTTAATGATTTATCATGTTTCAAGACAAGAAATTATTTATTCAAATCAATTAACTAAAATTATTATTTTCAAATTGAATTCCAAACAGGTTTAGTATTCTCTAAAAATTGGTCTGATTATAATATACGTGTATCATGTAAAGAACATTAAGCATCCATTAATTAAATTCAAGACAAATTAACTAATTACAACCGAGCATAATTAATTATTTCATAAACGCATGTCATTATGTGCGTCATCTTTTGAATATTGATGTCTCGTCTGCTCACGAGACTTCTGCTCACGAGACCATTAAAATAGTAAGACTACGATATAGTGTGCCAAACCTCCGTTTCTGCAACGAGAAAAACAGTACTCCCACCTGATGTGGATTGATGCAGCGCAAGTGCGCAAATTATAAATTCTGCGTGCCAGACTAGTGTATAATAACAACAGGTCCTGACATGTGTTTGTTGTTGCCCAAACACTATCAAAACTATATCCTACATACGCATGGAGTTGAGCGTTTTGTTTGTTCCCAGGCCATACCAAGTAATTTCTTGCATTCTCACGCGACACAATAATGGAACTAATCATGATAACCGATTGAGTATTTTAACGCGAGGTGTCGCTACATCGGGCGCGGGAATGAAAATAGTAGTGCCGTTTCGTTGGCGTAAGTTAAGCCAAAGCGTTCGAAGCTATCAAACAGCACACGGAGAAATTTCTGTTGTATACATGTAGCTCACGATTATTTACCCATCTGAATCAATTTTAATGTGCTGGTGCAATTTGCATGGTCATATCAGCAAAAAGCATAGTGGGTTTAGATAATCGTGGGATTCGGGGATAAAAACACGAAGTTAAAGCAAGATCCCACAATATACATTTTACCATACAGAAAAGGTGTAGTATGATGCGTTGAAAAAGGAAGTCCATAGCTATAACCATGTACAAGTTGTGTAACATGTGTGATTACAAGGAGATGTACATTTACGATTTTTAAAATATCCTAAACAAATTTAGGAAAGCGTCATATCATGCACACATACGAACGGCTTAAAACCCTGGAACAACTCTTGTGCATGGATATTAGGTGCGCAAAAGTACAGTGGTAAAGCCCGCTACATGTACATGATTATCTGTTGGAATGCACCCTTTTATCACATTCATAGACCAGTGGATGTTTGAAGGCAAACATCATGAACTCCTGCAGGCAACATCAAGCAGAGCTCATTCAAAACATCTATAGTACAGGAGTAACAAGAGAGACAATATATAGATCATAATTGCAGACAACCTATAACTATACCTTATTCACAGCATGGTCTAGCCAGAGAATCAATTCCTAAACTGCTTTCACATTGATCAGCTGAATTAAGCCAGGATGAGGTGGATACATGCATGTGGTACAAGTAAAGCCCACTACATGATTATCTGTTGGAACGCACCATTTTATCACACTCATTTAAAGTTCATAGGCCCGTGTATGTTTGAAGGCAAACATTATGAACTCCTGCAGGCAACATCATGCAGAGCTCATTCAAAACATTGCAGCTCATTGTAAACAACATTGCAGTAATGTTATACATGTAGTTGTCCTCCAGCAGTACTGTAATCATGCTTTAAGGATATCTTGGCAATGTTCATTTGATGTATAGGTGTGCTTCCCGAGTTTCAGACCGATGGGCCTCAATCCCTCCTTCGTACTCCGAGCGTTCGCCCATTCCTCAAGTAAACGGTTAGGTATTAATACCGAAGAAACACTATCCGATCCGTCAGACCCTTGAACTGTTACCACTAGCGTCTCCAGCGGAGGCAGCATATCTCTTAACAGCGAGTAGCTTCTCTTGCCTGAGTCATCGAGCTCGAGACCTAGTTCCGCACTGTGAGCTAATGATTCCATCTTTACTATCAATTCACACGCTCGCACTCTCAAGGACAGAATGAACCAAAATCATGGCAAATGCAGTTTGCGATAATACATATATATAATTATATGGGATCGTTTCCGCGAAAAGGGACCTAGTGCATATTATAAAATTTGTTATAAAAATGCCTTACGTTTAAATCGCTGTAACTTTCGAACGGTACACGCTATCGACTTCCTATTTTCAATACTTCATACTACATCAGTTTGGTATGTAACTTTATATTTCGGCGTCTTGCACAAGTTCCGTGCCGACGTTACAAGACCCGATAGCCCATCGGGTTCAAAAACGCCACATCTTCAGGTAGGAGCGTCCAAATCGTTTTAAATTCGGTGTGTAGGTAGAGAGGTCCTGTCGCTATTGATGTGTTCTTTTCGTTAATTTTTAATTTATCCGTTACGGAGATATATCTGTGCAAAGTTAATGCACATTTCCAGCTCAATTCGCACAATTATTGCATGCAGCCCGCGTTCCGTTCTCCCATTCCACAATAAATTTCGATAACTTTCTTTGTTCCGCCCATTCTCCACCCATAACTAAGCTAGACGCCCATGCAGCGAAATTTAACAGAAGAAGAAGAAGACTTCTCGCTTGGCAAGACGATCGTACCAATTTAACGGATTTGAGTGAATGGTTAATTGCAGTAATCTTGCGCCTCCCACGTCGCAGATGGCCGAATTCAACACTGCCCAGCGCGCGTAAGGCTATATTCCATGATCCATTTAACTAGTCTCGTACCCAGACCCAACTATCCGCAGCTGCGGATGGATTACATCACCGCTACGCCTCTAGAAGCGTAGCGGTGATGTAATCCATCCGCAGCTGCGGATAGTTGGGTCTGGGTACGAGACTACCATTTAACTATGTGCATTTAAATGGTTCTTCATACATGACATAGAGCCCTCACGTGTACATAGGTATGTGGCTACAAATAGGATTGGCCCACTTTACGTGCATCATGTCCCCAAAGGATTGGTCCTCTGTGTGTGGAGAAACTCTGGTCAGTGGAGAAACATGTAATACTATTTGACATATTTCTCATCTGCTCATCACTCTTTATACCCCCCCTCCTCCCCCACTTTGCTCTATGTGGCGTATGCACCACTTTGCAGTAACTTTAGTCTCCTTTTGCCCACACAATTTTCAGCTCACACAGAGTACATGAATGTGCCCTAAGGTAGAGTTTAGGTACAGGTGTAGTAAAGCAAGTTTAATGCTCATGACCATGCAGTCTATGTCATAGTATTACTAAGCTTTCTATGGGTACTAGGTACAGTGCATGTCCGCTGCTAAGGCTGAGATGTAAGCATATGTTTCTACAGATGCATTCAATGAATGATCCTAACCAATCCTAAGCTTGGCATTAGTGCCCAATGCAGGGTGTCTTACCCCTAAATCCCTTATCCAATCAAAAATCATCCCAAACTGTTGACGATATGTTCACAGATTCAAGTCCATACAATAGTAATTTCATGTGTGCAGCACTCCAGTCATAGCCTTGACTACTCCTTCCCCTATTAGATGACGGGTTGCTAGTTGGCCAGGTGGCTAAGAAGGGCAGCACCAGGTGGCAGGTCTCGGATCTCAGCTCCTGGATGGAAGCATGGTACATATTGCATTCAGATTGCACCCCAAACCGCTCTTGAGCTGGTGAAGTACCAACACATCATTTGCCAGCTTTGCACAGCCTATCTGATGGCAGCAGCCTTGAAGCATGACAAGCTCTTTGGCAGGCCGCAGCTATGGACAAGCTGCATAACCTCGGCTGGGAAGTGTTGAAGGAGGACATGCTGGTGTGGTGTGTCACACATCAGCCCTTTCATGCATGGCAACAGCCAGTTCCAAGCAGGCTCACCACCACACCAGCAGGCACTACTCCACCATCTGGTGCACACGGAGTGAGCCACCCACAATGCAGGCCAGAAGATTTGCCAGCGTTTCAACTTTGGTAGGTGCAACAAGAGGGCAGAGTGCTATTTTACTCACAGGTGCTGGGTCCCAGGCTGTGGTGGAGAGCACTCTGCCAAGGCCTGGCAATGTGCTGCACCAATGGCCCCGTGATCTCCAGTGAACTCACACCATTCTACAAACTGCGAGCTCATACCACTCTACGACCAGTGAACTCACACCACTCTACGAGTTGCTCCTGTTCAGTAGCACCTGTGCAAGCATTGGTCTTATCCCGTGAGTATAGAAATAGTTTGCGTTGTGTTTACTGTTGCTGTTTCTCTGTGCACGCTTTGGTGTCTTGTGACTGATCCTCTGTGGAGCTGTTTCCCATTGCATGCATAGGTCTGATCCTCTGCGCATATAAATAGTTTACCTTGTGTTTACTGAAGCTGTTTCTCTGTGCACACATGGGTGTCTTGTGACTGGACCTCTGTGCATATAATAGTGTATCTTGTGTTTACTTGAGCTAGCTGTTTCTCCCTCTGGAATGGCGCAGGGACTTCTGGTACTCAGTGGAGCATAGTGGGAACAGGGCCTGGAGTTGCTCCTGTTCAGTAGCACCAGTGCAAGCATTGGTCTGATCCTGTGAGTGTAGAAATAGTTTGCCTTGTGTTTACTGGAGCTGTTTCTCTGTGGACACATATGTCTGATCCTCTGTGCATAAAAATAGTGGTTGCTGTTAGCTGGTCCTAGGCAAAGACACATACGCCTTGGATTACCAATTCTTGTGTGCATAGTTAACTTAAATCGGTTGGTTCCTTTTAAGTTTTTAATATCATACTTGTTTCCTCGAAGTATGTTGTTTCTTGCAACTGGTCCTCCTCTGCCATATTCCCTTATGACCTGTTTTTTGTTTTTGTGCATGCGCGTGCGTGTGCGTGTGTGTGTGTGTGTGTGTGTGTGTGTGTGTGTGTGTGTGTGTGCGTGTGTGTGTGTGTGTGTGTGTGTGTGTGTGTGTGTGTATGTGTACAGGTTTAGTGCTTCCACTAATGTGTGTGTCTTTTTAATGTTGTCAACCCTCTTGGAGCTTGTAACCCTCCTTCCCCACCCCCCCTGTGGTAAACTGAAAAGGATAAGTTTACATAAGCAAAATTCATTATGCTGTGCATATCAAGTTAAACTACACCAGGCAGGTGTTGTGTATGCCTTCTCTTCACCAGCATGTAGGTAGTCCCTGTGGTAGAAATGCTTTTGCTGTTACTGTTTTACATGTTTTCTTTTGGTTGTCCAGGCTATTGCAATCCCTTTACTTGCATATGTTTATCTCACACCTGTACAGTTGTGGCAGACTGCGTGCTTAATGGTTAAGCTCTCTTGGATGATCAATAACCCATGTCTGAATGTGCTACCAAGGACCAATGCCATATTACTACGACTTAGAGCTAACTGTGACTGAGGTGTGTGTTTTACGATTTGTTACATGTACGTCACATAATCTCATCGTGTCATAAATGTTGTGTTCACTCTTTGTATTAATTGCTGTTAAGTTACTTTCAAATCAAAGGCTGTAATATGACTCATATACAAATTCACACTGGCGTCACGATGTGTCATGCAAATTGTTGTGATCAAACGTTTGAACCGAATATATTACTGCGGTGGGTGCTTTTGCTTCTTATGCAAATACAGTGCTGGATAGCTTGCATATATTTTGGGGCATAGTGGACATTGATAACTATATTTCAACTGTGACCTTTTCCTTCTTTTTCGCAAGGACATTTGTTCAGTGTCTTCATCTTGATTGATTTGTCTACCTCTTTTGATTTCTGTACTGCATGTACTTGATACTGTTGAGTTATGACATGATGGTCCTGGTATATCAGCAGATTATTCTCTTGCCATGATACCTTGCCTAATTACATTAGGATTGACTGCATTTGTTTGTTCAAATGGACTTGGTTTGGGGCAAACCTTGTCTCTATTGGATTGACAATGCACATATTTTCTTACTTTGTCATATAGGTATTGCTCTCTTGCTGGAGTAAGTCCTTTCGGAACAATAGTTAGGGGCAATTCTTCTTTGTGGAAAGCCTGAACAATATGATCAATCTTGACTCCTCTTTCAAGCAAATTCATCTCTCTACCTTCATCATCTGGTGTTTTTTTCATTAACACAACTCCCGGATTAAGCTTGTTGAAGCAAAATATGTGGTACTCACTTATCCCAACCAAAGGAATAAACCATTTGCTTAGGTATGCATCCCAATTGTAATAGCTCCAATCTCTGCAAAGCTGTGGTACACATGTTACCTCTTTTCCGCACATTCTGACACATTTCACTAGTTCGTCAAGTGTGTCGATACTGTTCTGCACACGGTATTGCCTCTTAAATATTCCAAAATAGGAGTCTGGTCTAAATTTTGTGTGTCCAGGTAGCATGTATTGTATATCAATCTTATGGTGCTGATCAGTTATTGTACGCCATGCTAGGTAACACATCATTGTTTTGTTTTTGTTCTGTCCTACACAGTTGTCAGCTTGTAAGGTTGCATATGTTTCACCATTCCATGAAGTTCGAAGAATGCATGCAACAAGCTTACAACTGAATTGGATCCCTTTCCTATCTGTTCTGATTCGTCAATGAGAAAAAAGACCTGCCTGCTTAACGGCTCACAGCAGACACCAAATATCTGCACTTTACGAGGAGATACAAAATAGAATGTGCCACGTTGCTGGGAACTGTATGGTATGGATACGTTTTGACAAAAGTCAAAGGAATATTACATTTGCGTATTCAAGTATGGATAGCCAGGCCGATTCTGGGATTCATCCATCTTCACCCCTTGTCTACAAAGAGCCTGCCATAAAAGTGTGGCCTTATCAATGTTGGTATTATAGGCCTCTCGTAACACTTTAGCTTGAGTTATATGCTGTATGTAGCTTGACTTGATTCTAATTCTTTCACCCTCGCTTAAGCTGTGTCTTAGTGACACTAAAGCCATATCACAAACATCGCACAGATCACTTTTGCTGGGACAGAATTTTATATTGCTGCAAAACCTATGCCATAATTTAGTAAACACACTGTAGCTGACACATCTATATTGCTGTTCTGCACATGCTGCTGGAGCTGCAGGTGATACTGATTGAGTAGTATTAGTGTGCACTAGGGTGTATAGCCTTCTTTTTGGGGTTAATGTTGTTAAATTTTGCACCTTTGATGGCTGAGTTGGTTGGGGTGCTTGAATTTTTGTTGCCTTGCAATATTGTTTATACACTTCTCTCATAGTAACATTGCTCTCAAGCACATAATCTCGTATGGGTCCCTTTAGGCGTCCTGGGTCTGGGAGACCATGTATTGCTGCATACTTTCGTATGAAATTCACTACAGTGCTCTTATCTCGTAATGACAACGCATTGTGGGGAATTCTTTTACTGTTACCATGCATTTGAGGTGCTACATCACTTTCTGAAAAGGATTTTTGCAATAATTTTATACTTTTAATTTTGAAACCAGTTACAGCACAGAATGCTACTTTGCAAATGTGAGAAGACCCATCAAGGCAATAGTGAGGACCTTCGTGACATTCAGATCACAACATGTGGACATGGCCCAGCATCCTAATACACTGCCTTCTTGTAGCCCTAGGTGGGAACATTGCATAAGCACGCTTTGTAGCCATTCTTGTACTTAATCAGGCAATTATTAGTACAACACCCTCCATTTTTAAGTACTCACAAAGCAAACTGCTGAGCCTACCCAGCCTGTGTGAGTTTCTCTCATCATTTTCGGTCATCATCCATTTCGTCAGTTTCAAGTTTCAGCTCAGCAGTCATCAGGCAGCAGAGAGCAGCAGCAGCAGCAGCAGCATCAAAGCAGCAGCAGCAGCAGCAGAGCAAGCAGCAGCATCATCAAGCACAGCATAGCAAAGCAGCACCATCAGCACAGCAGCAGCATCAATGCACATAGGAGCAGGCATCAGCAGCATCAGGATCAGCAGCGCAGCAGCAAGGCATCAGCAGCAGCATCAGCCTCATCATCATCATCATCATCATCATCAATCATCATCATCATCTCATCATCATCATCATCATCATCATCATCATCATCATCATCATCATCATCATCATCATCATCATCATCATCATCATCATCATCATCATCATCATCATCATCATCATCATCATCATTCATCATCATCATCATCATCATCATCAATCATCATCATCATCATCATCATCATCATCATCATCATCAATCATATCATCATCATCATCATCATCATCATCATCATCATCATCATATCATCATCATCATCATCATCATCATATCATCATCATCATCATCATCATCATCATCATCATCATTCGTAGGGTCATCATTACTCTCATGACATCATCCTCATAGGCTTGCAGATGTTCATAATCATTGGTCATGATTCTCAACCTCATCATCTCCCTGGTCATCACTATCGTTCTCACTTACCTCTTCGTGACCATCACTATCGTTTTCACTAACCACATCGCCATAAATTGCATCGCTATCAGTCTGAAAATCATATACACTGTCCTCCTGTTCTTCAGCACTATACAACTCGGATTCATTGGTTTCCATCAGACGGAAGGGTTTCTGCATAGACGTTAATTGTTATGTATGCACACTTACAATAATCAGGAGAGTATAAATCGCACTTACTATGGATTGGCACTGCAGACAAAGGTCTTCGAAACTAAGAAACGCAACGCGCGTGTATGGTGATGAATATTCAAGTGGTGTTATTTATAGCCTTATCGCGCCGCTGCAAGCATATAATTGAAACTTACCAGCATATAGATCTACGTATACGTAGACGTTATGAGTTTCACAGCAATAATCGGTGAAGGAAAACAGGTTCTGGACACAGCAGTGGAGCAGGCAATCAAATATCTTGAAGAGAACGAGAGTAAGTCGGGAATGCAGGTTTATATAGGCATGAATGTGTTCATATATCTTTCATTCTTGCATGCCGCTCGATTCCTACACTGAAGTCCTGAAAAAGACTTCACGATGTGAAGAGCAGAAACCGGAAACTGGAAGAATAAAATCGCCCGTACTTTGAAATGATTATAGCCAAGTTAGTTTAAATGGCTGTGATCGAAAACACCTTGTAGTATTGGCACTTTCATGTACATGTATGCAAAAGCAAAAGGTTGAAAATCGGTACATGTACATGTAACAAGGAAGCCTTCATGTTTCCAACACTCTATGGTCCTTACATGTATGCGTATGATACCCAGCATGCATCACCACCCACCCCAATGATTTCCAGTACTTAATCTCAATGTCATAATTCTTAACCAACATCTCCTATCATTGGTAGCAGTAAAGTAGGTTATTTGTAGTAGCAGGTTCAATGGTCCTAGTAATGACATCACAAGCAGCTTGGAGTACAAATGTGAGGTCTGGGAAGAGTCACACGAGCTACTGAAAGCAAAGAGTTAAGCCAGGAGAAAGCTGTAATGAAGGTGGAGGATACAGACATCAAAGTTGATGAAATGGTGGCTACAAAAATAAGTGGAGTAGCATGTGAGATCATTCAACTACTGCACATTTGCTGCATTGATTGCAGGAAATCAAACCAATCAAAAAAAAAAAGGGGGGGGGGGGGGGGGGGGGGGGGGGGGGCCAAGCGTCCTATTGCAAGTGCTTGATCTCTATCTGGAAAAACGTTTGCAAGCTGGATGCCATATCTTGCCATGATTGTGAGAAGATATCCTTTAAGCTGCATGTATATCTCAAAACACTTTAGTACCATTCAGTGGTTTGCATCAGGAGCCAGAGGTATACATAGAGAAGAAAGAGAACGTCTCAGGAGTGTGTGCAGGCACAAGCATCTTCATGCACCACCAGACAGTGACCCTCGTCTGTGGGACATGACAGTGAAGCGTGTGAGCGCATCATGGCCCCTAAGTGATACAGTCTTACAGTCTTACAGTCTCTGATTTTGAAAGTAAATTAATAAACAGCAATTAATACAAAGAGTGAACACAACATTTATGACAGGATGAGATTATATGACGTAACAAATCATAAAACACACACCTCAGTCACAGTTAGCTCTAAGTCGTAGCAACATGGTATTGGTCCTTGGTAGCACATTCAGACATGGGTTATTGAGCATCCAAGAGAGCTTAACCATTAAGCACGCAGTCTGCCACAACTGTACAGGTGTGAGATAAACATATGCAAGTAAAGGGATTGCAATAGCCTGGACAACCAAAAGAAAACATGTAAAACAGTAACAGCAAAAGCATTTCTACCACAGGGACTACCTACATGCTGGAGAAGAGAAGGCATACACAACACCTGCCTGGTGTAGCTTATCTTGATATGCACAGCGTAATGAATTTTGCTTATGTAAACTTATCCTTTTCAGTTTACCACAGGGGGGGTGGGGAAGGAGGGTTACAAGCTCCAAGAAGATTGACAACATTAAAAAGACACACACATTAGTGGAAGCGCTAAACCTGTACACACACACACACACACACACAACACACACACACACACACTCGCATGCACAAAAACGGGTCATAAGGTAATATGTCAGAGGAGGACCACATGCAAGGAACATACTTCGAGGAAACAAGTATGATATAAGAAACTTAAAAAGGAACCAACCAATTTCAGTTAACTATGCACATAAGAATTTTGCAATCCAAGAAGTAAGGGAGCATGTGTGTTTCCCTAGGACCAGCTAACAGCAGATCAGACCAAACCAATATGTGCACAGGGAAACAGATCCACAGAGGATCAGTCACAAGGCACCAATGTGTGCACAGGGAAACAGCTTCAGTAAACACAAGTCAAACTATTTCTACACTCACAGGATCAGACCAATGCTTGCACTGGTGCTACTGAACAGGAGCAACTCCAGGCCCTGTTCCCACTATGCTCCACTGAGTACCAGAAGTCCCTGCGCCATTCCAGAGGGAGAAACAGTTAGCTCAAGTAAACATAAGATAAACTATTATATGCACAGAGGATCAGTCTGCGCAGAGGATCAGATCAATGTGTGCACAGAGAAACAGCTTCAGTAAACACAAGGTAAACTATTTATATGCGCAGAGGATCAGACCAATGCATGCACAGGGAAACAGCTCCACAGAGGATCGGTCACAAGACACCAAAGCGTGCACAGAGAAACAGCAACAGTAAACACAACGCAAACTATTTCTATACTCACGGGATAAGACCAATGCTTGCACTGGTGCTACTGAACAGGAGCAACTCCAGCCCACTATGCTCCAGTGAGGGTACCAGATTCCCTGCGCTATTCCAGGAGGGAGAAACAGCTCAAGTAAGCACAAGATAAACTATTTGTATGCTCAGAGGATCAGTCACAAGACATAAATGTGTCCACAGAGAAACAGCACCAGTAAAACTATTTCTATGCGCAGAGGATCAGACCAATGCGTTCACAAAGAAACAGCTCCACAGAGGATCAGTCACAAGACACCAAAGCGTGCACAGAGAAACAGCTCCAGTAAACACAACGCAAACTATTTATACACTCACAGATATGACCAATGCGTGCGCTGGTGGTACTGAACAGGAGCAACTCCAGCCCCTGTTCCCACTATGCTCCACTGAGTACCAGATAGTCCCTACGCCATTCCAGGAGGGGAAAACAGCTCAAGTAAACACAAGATAAACTATTTATATGCACAGAGGATCAGTCACAAGACACCCATGTATGCACAGAGAAACAGCTTCAGTAAACATACAGTAAACTATTTCTATGCAAAGAGGATCAGACCAATGTGTGCACAGGGAAACAGCTCCAGTAAACACAAGGCAAACTATTTCTACACTCACAAGATCAAACCAATGCTTGCACTAGTGCTACTGAACAGGAGCAACTCCAGGCCCTGTTCCCACTATGCTCCACTGAGTACCAGAAGTTCCTGCCAGGGAGAAACAGCTCAAGTAAACGCAAGATAAACTATTTATATGCACAGAGGATCAGTCACAAGACACCCATGTATGCACAGTGAAACAGCACCAGTAAACACAAGGTAAACATATAAACTTCAGAAAGAATAGTATTAGTAGGAAAACAGAAGAGAACCTTCTGGAGAATGTATAATCTACCTATACGTGTATAGCAAACCGACTGTGTACATACATGCATGTATGAAGATGTCCACTGGGTGTAGCCAGGCTTCATTGCAGGCATAGGGAATCAATGTCCTCTACTATCACTCTTGTTCTCAACAGTCCTGTTGATGGAATGAAGAAACTCAAGGTTGGGCACATATATCAGTAACAGTATGTAAATGCTTTTGTGTGTGTGTGTTTGTGTTTTTGTGAGTGTGTTTGTGCTTTTGTGTGTGTGTGTGTTTGTGCTTTTGTGTGCATGGATGGGGTGGGGGCACAGGATGCACGTACAAAGGGCCAATCCTATGGGGTCACGATGCATGTACAAAAGTCTAATCCTCTATGGGAAAGGACAAATCTTTGCACAATTACGATCAAAGTGTGTGCACAAGAGATTAGGTGTGTAGCCAGTATTGTGTGTGAGAAATAACAAACCAAACGTTACGCGTACCTGATTGGGCATGCATGGCAGGCGAGAAGTTATGGCTTTATTAGACGACTGGAGAAGGATGATGCAAGTGCGTAGGTAAAAGCCTTACGTGCGTCGTTATGAAAACTGCCATCTCGAGACGTGGTCTGTGGATTACTGCAACCATTCACTTGGATCCATAAATGTGTCTCGATCGTCTGCTCTTCATACTCACTAACTTTAGGCAAAACGGCTTGCTTTAGTTATTGTAAAAGGCAGCGAATGAACGGAACTAGCAAGTTATCAAACTTTATTGTGGATTGGCGCGAATCGAGTGGGAAATGTGCACTTACTTTGCCCAGCTGTATCTCCGTAACGGGTGAAGTGAAAATTAACGAACAGAACAAGTCAATAGCGACAGGACCCCTCTACACACACACACACACACACCGAATTTGAAGTGATTTGATAGCTCCTGTCTGAAGATGTGGAGGTTTTGAACCTCATGGGGTATCGAACCTAGTAACGTCAGCAATGTGATCGTGCAAAACACCAAAATGTATTTCCACACAGAGAAATGGTGTATTATGAAGGACTGAAAATAGGAGGTCGATAGCGTTTAGTGTTCGGAAGTTATAGCGATTTAAACGTAAGGCATTTTTATAACAAATTTAATAATATGCACTAGGTCCCTTTTCGCGGAAACGATCCCATATGCGAAACGACATTTTCGCGTGAACTGTCCCATATTCAATTTTATAAAAATTATGCATTTGTTTATTTCCACAGAACAAAAGAAATCTCAAGGGTTACAAGTTTGGATACCACGACTGAACCTACTAGCTGAAGACAACCAGGCCATTGAAGAAGGAAAATGGTTATCAGATCGTGTTATAAATGCTGCACAGGAACTACTGAAATCCATCAGTACTTCCATTGGCGGGCTACAAAATGCCTTGTTGGCACAAAACTTGCAATTCACTATTGAAAGAGACAGGTTTGTACAAATTTTACATGTTTCAGGGAATCACTGGATTACAATAGCCAATACTGGATGTACAGGTGGAGAGATAAAGGTTTATGATAGCATGGGACATTCAGATCTTCCAGAGGAGTCTAAACAGCAAGTAGCTGCGTTGATTTTTACCTCAGTCAATAAGATCACCCTGACATTTCAGACTGTTCAACGGCAACAAGATAGCAGTAGTTGTGGTCTATTTGCGGTTGCTTTTGCTACATCTTTTTGTTTTGGATCAGATCCAAGTACCATAATGTATGATTCGGCAACCCTAAGGTTCCATCTTAAGCATTGTTTTGTATCAGGAATCATGGAGCCTTTCCCAGGCAAGGAAATAAAGGCTCGAAGGCCATATAGCCATGTACAATATGATATATTTTGCAGTTGCAGGCTGACAAGAGGAAAGGAAAAGGTGGCCAGATGAGTGACAATTGTCTGGAATGGTTCCACAAATCATGTGAAAAAATTCCTGGTTGTGTGTTCTCTGAGAGTCAGAAGTGGTTTTGCCACTCTTGTAACTCCTCAACATAAATGCATTTTTAATTCACCATTTATGCATGCACATGCAGCACGCATGCTTTTTGCTTATATATACATCATTCACTAACCATGTACTGTACATGCACTATGTATTTATTCCATTCATGTATTACGTTTACGTACATGTACATGTACAAGGCGCCGGCCTCTACTACAGTGTATGTACCCCAGATATTGAGCAATCAAGCCTGAAAAATTGCTAGGACAGACTTTGCGTGTTTTGTTTAGTACGAACTCATTGGATGAAAAGCGGCCGTTTTTGGCAAGGTAGGACCATTTTTGGCGGACAGATATGGTCCGGGCGGACCACTTTTGGCGACCAAAATCAGTCCGGCCGGACCACTTTTGGCGACCAAAAGTGGTCCGCCGGACCACTTTTGGGTAGGACCACTTTTGCCATGACAGTGCGGGTGTGTGTTTGTGTGTGTGTGTGTGTGTGTGTGTGTGTGTGTGTGTGTGTGTGTGGTGTGTGTGTGTGTGTGTGTGTGTGTGTGTGTGTGTGTGTGTGTGTGTGTGTGTGTGTGTGTGTGTGTGTGTGTGTGTGTGTGTGTGTGTGTGTGTGTAAAGCACTTCCTTATAATGATGACCTCGCGTCACCAAGATCTGTCATCTCGCGGTAGTAGAACACCAGCTCCAGTGATCATGACGTCAAATCACTTGTCGCCAATGAGATGGCCAAAGTGAATGAAGAATGGAGGGAAATTGAGTACCCTTGAAATCAAAGTGCAGGCGTTAGAGGCTGATAAAGGGACTTGTTGTAGAAACTATCAATCGTTAGGATGGGAACACGCGTGGTCGTCTCTTCACACGATCGCGATATATTTTAATGAATAACAACAATAACAAAAATCACGTGCGCATTATGACAATGTTAAATAGTGAGGGTTCAACACTCCCCCCAATTGACTAGTAAGAACTAGTCAATTTTCTGGGTCAGAGTCATCAAATTCTTCCGTCTGCAGACACATCTTCAGTTTAGCAATCTCTGCTGCATTCCTTCTAGGGCAAGTAGGGGTTCGCTCAACCTCCACCACCTTCTCAGCATTTTCAGTTTCCTCGACACCAAGATCATTCATTTCTAAAGGGTTATAGCAACTGCACAGGTCGCCTCAGTGTCGTGGTCCCTGACTCTGATGCAATTGCAGTATAGCCTCACATTTGTATCTCTTGCACCCTCCTGCAGAGGCCATGCCAAGTATGTGAAGTCAAGATGGCTGACATCACCAAAGTGGACCGTGGCTAGTAGGGGCCCTGATGTTTCAAACTGGATGTTAGGTACCTAAGCAGTTAGTAAAAGCACTCCTGAGTCTAACTGCAGTATAGCCTCACATTTGTATCTCTTGCACCCTCCTACAGAGGCCATGCCAAGTGTGTGAGGTCAAGATGGTCGACATCACTGAAGTGGACCAAGGCTAGTAGGGGCCCTGATGTTTCAACCTGGATGTTAGGTACCTAAGCAGCTAGTACAATCACTCCTGAGTCTAACTGCAGTATAGCCTCACATTTGTATTTCTTGCATCCTCCTGCGGAGGCCATGCCAAGTGTGTGAGGTCAAGATGGCCGACATCACCAAAGTGGACCGTGGCTAATAGGGGCCCTGATGTTTCAAACTGGATGTTAGGTACCTAAGCAGTTAGTGCAATCACTCCTGAGTCTAACTGCAGTATAGCCTCACCCAGTGAAAAGTTCTTGGGCAAGAAAGGCCAAGAATCGGGCAAGAATGGCAAGATCTTGGCAAGAATGGCAAGATCTTGGCAAGAATGGCAAGATCTTGGCAAGACTCTTATGCCCTTGGCCAAGATAATTTTTCTCCTCTAATATTATTAAACAATATAATTGTTAAAATTGAAGAACTCATATCCAAACATAGTATTACATACACTTTAGTTCAATGATGTTCATAAATGTTGGGTTGCTTCACAATGATGTCAATATCACTATGCTTAGCTGGAATGTGTACACACTTCTGATGTATTATTGCTTCAACTCGTACTGCTACTGCTTTGTTTGAAACAGATATTTTCTTTACTTTCTTGAAACATTTATTTAATGAAGGTATTGTTAGCATAAAATGGTCTTCTTGCTCTGACACGTACAGCTTGAAGTAAATTTTCTTCAACAGTTTCAAATTTGTCAATAATTGCAGTTGGTTCTTCATTAAAATAAAACAACTTTTCTGATGGACCCCATCATTGTATTGGGTCCTACTTGAAACATACATACTGAACTGTCTCTTAATTTCATTGGATTCTTTCTAGCTTGGTATGATGTATGTTTAAGCATATATGATTTGAGTCCATTTTCTGGAATTGTGAGCCCTGCATTTCTAAGGATTTGCTTTTCACTCTCATCCAATGTGATAGTTTTGATTTTTCCAACAGGTCCATCTTCAAAATGTGAGATATTTTTTTCAAAAAACCTTTTGGTCTTGTCACTTTCTTGATTTGATTTCATTACTGCATTTTTGTGCAATGACAAGCTAATTTTCATACAAATTGCATTGGTGAGACTAGGCAAGAAGTTTCTGCAGCCATGCTGGTCCCTTTTAATCATGCCATTCATATTTTCAAATCCAAAACATGAAAGTGGGCCTAAATATAACTGCTGCACAGATGCACATAAATGTATGAGACTGTGCACATTAGGAGTACACATACTTTCTGGGTACAATTCTGGCATAAGATTGTAAAATTCAAGCAGCATCCTTTCTGCATCATTTATTAACTCCACTGAGAGGTTGGTGCCCAGCAGAATATGCATAGAACTTACAAGGAGTGCAAAATGATGAACATAGTCTGGTGGCAGAATGTCTTTAAGAATGGGCAATGAATAATACAGTAGCCAACTTCTGACTTCAGATGCTTTCCAAAAATGTGAGACGGAAATTGGGCAAGGAGATCATGGGGTGGCTTGATTCTGAGTAGCATTTTATCAATTTCTTTCACCCTGTTTCCAATATAAAACTTTAAATGCAGTCCTTTCTGGAACACCCACACTACAACTCCTCAGGTATTCTTTGTACCGTTTTCGCTTATTTTTGCCAGTTTGATCGCTCATTTGAACACAAATTTTGCGCAAGTAATTAATAGTTGACACGTAAAAAATTCTCACCACGTGTGCGTTAATCATGGCGAAAAGCAAGCGCACTGTAAAGCTACCATAATTTTACTGGAAATGGATGAAAAGGAGGCTGAAAATAGTAAGCGAATGCTTGTGGGTATACTAAACTGAGAATGTATGCATATAATGTAACTGCATGTACATGCACGCGCGTGCGCGTACAGTAGTGGCTTGCACATATATAGCGACAATTTGCATATCCCACATATGGAAAGTAAGCCCCATTCATTTTATGATTTGTATCGATATGCGCTCAACTGAGGTACCTGTTTATCATTACTCTAATTATACAGCTGGGCATTCCTTTTATACACTTACCATGGTATTTAATACTAAAGAGCTAGGTGTCTGTAGTGAATGTGTGATTGCATATATTGGATCAAACTGATAGCTGTGTTTTGTTTACTGTGATCATATATATTTCAGGTGGTCAGTAAAAAGAGATTGGGGGATAATGAACAGACTGACTTGGGACGATTGCAGGTACACATACAACTCTTAGCACTGCTATTGCACATATTGTCTGCATTTATGTTTTTTGTATAAGAAAAAACTCAAAACAGACCCTCATGCTATGCCTAAGTTTATGCCTGTATTATTGTTCTCCCTTCCACCAATGGGTTGAAGCTGCAGGAAATTGGATTTGATTCCCTTAATTGAACACTTTTAAGCATTGCAGATATTTTGCAAAACCAGGGCACTGGAGTGGCAGCTAGTGTTGGTGGTACTGCACCACTCTCTGGTGCTGGGGCACTAATTGTAGATGCTATTTCACAGTCCTGTCACGTTGATGGTCTTGCTACATGCAGTGTTAGTGTACTTGGTGCTGAAGGTAAGAAACATGAATAAAGCTTGTAATGTATGTGCTTTTGATCTACATGTATGTGCATCAAATAGGTACAACTGTCCAAGATGAAAAAAGTTTCATATCTGTATGTATGTGCATTATTGTTACAGAATGTCACCTAACAGCAATTCCTTCTTAGAAAGGTGGTATAGAATTGCTAAAGATAGACTCAACAGACATTGTAAAATATGGCCTTGCCTTATTGGACGCACTTTTTACAGATGAAGAGCAAGCAACACATTGCTACAAAGCGTCAGGAAAATCGAACAGTTCCAGTGTGTCAGCAAAACCACCAATGTCACCAGGAAGGGTGAAGACACTAGAAGGTAAGCAGTTAGACGTGATTACTTCATAATAGAATGAAACAAATTATTCAGAATGCATTGAAAAAAAGTTTGGATCAGTTGCAATGGCTGCAAGTAAAGATAAAATAAGAACGTCTCTGAACCAAAAATGCAGGACAAACACAGGAAATTAGCAGACCAGTTAAAAAGGTAAAATACAATAACATATAAATGCATGTATGACATATGTTTGTCCTGTGCACAGTGACCCCAACTGACTAAACTTTTCTTCGTCATGTGAAACTTTCGATTTTCTGTATGTATGCATTATCTCATTGTATGTATCCGGTCCTCTTATACACATGTTATCAGTATCATATCAGCTATATCACAATGTATGATAATGTACACGTAGGCATGTGCTATGTATATATAAATGGATGCAATTCAAGATATCAGCATGGCCATGGGCAAAATACATGGGCAAGATCATGGGCAAGATCATGGGCAAGAACATGGCCATGGCCAAGATCATGCCATGAACTTGGGTAAGATCATGCCATGAACTTGGGCAAGATCATGACCAGATCTTGGCCGCCATAATCTTGGCACATGGGCAAGACACTTGCCCAAGATCTTTAATGATCTTGCACAAGATCTTGCCAAGATTTTGCCCAAGATTCTTGGCCAAGAACATTACCTTGCCCAAGATTCTTGGCCAAGAACTTCTTGCTGGGTCACATTTGTATCTCTTGCACCCTTCTACAGAGGCCATGCCAAGTGTATGATGTCAAGATGGCCAACATCACTGAAGTGGACCGTGGCTAGTAGGGGCCCTGATGTTTCAAACTGGATGTTAGGTACATGAGCAGTTAATACACGATGTCCTCAGTCTTACTGCAGTATAGCCTCACATTTGTATCTGTTGTACCCTCTTACAGAGGCCATGCCAAGTGTGCGAGGTCAAGATGGCCGACATCACCAAAGTGGACTGTGGCTAGTAGAAACCCTGATGTTTCAAACTGGATGTTAGGTACATGAACAGTTAGTAAAAGCAGTCCTGAGTCTTACTGCAGTATAGCCTCACATTTTTATCTCTTGCACCCTTCTACAGAGGCCATGCCAAGTGTATGAGGTCAAGATGGTCGACATCACTGAAGTGGACCGTGGCTAGTAGGGGCTCTGATGTTTCAAACTGGATGTTAAGTACCTACGCAGTTAGTGCAATCACTCCTGAGTCTTACTGCAGTATAGCCTCACATTTGTTACGGCCTGAAAGTGATTGAGCCACCAAGTACCAATACCCATGAGGTGGAATTCATGATGCCTTTGGTTGAGGTAAACCGTTCTCCTTTAGGACAGCTGCAAGCTCAAATAAATATTTCTCCTTTCGCCTAGGCTGCATCAATGAAGATTAACCAAGTTCCCTATAGCATAAAGAGCTACAAAAACCTTACCATGGCTTGACAAATAAGTGCCAAAGCCACGTGACAGCAACTGAGAGACCAGTAATGCAAAAAGAGGGAGGTACACGTAGGCTTGATAGGAGAGCTCGAGCCCCAACCCCCCCCCCCCCCCCCACCCTACCCCCCACCCTAATTGACAACATCAACACCACCATTGACTGATAAGGTGATAGAATAAATTTTTTAAGAAAACACATTATGAAAAATTTCCAATGCGCAAGCGATTTATGGTTCACAACAGTGATGTAAACTGCACTGAAGTCAGTGACTGCATGCTATGAATCGTCAACATTTGAAACCAACCTTGCGAAGGGAAAAGGCAGACACTGAGGTTATACAGCAGTTGGAAGAAAATTACAACACTAATAGAATGTGGACCTTGTGTGAGTTCAAAAGTTTCAGAGTCCATGAAAATCAGCGCCCATTTCAGTGGTGTCGGCCATCTTTACCTCACACACTTGGCATGGCCCCTACGAGCCACGGTCCACTTCAGTGATGTTGGCCATCATGATCTCATACACTTGGCATGGCCTCTGCAGGAGGGTGCAAGAGATACAAATGTGAGGCTATACTTCAGTTAGACACAGAAGTGCTTGTACTAACTGCTCAGGTACCTAACATCCAGTTTGAAACATCAGGGCCCCTACTAGCCTTGGTCCACTTCAGTGATGTCGGCCATCTTGACCTCAAACACTTGGCATGGCCTCTGTAGAAGGGTGCAAGAGATACAAATGTGAGGCTATACTGCAGTAAGACTCAGGAGTGCTTGTACTAACTGTTCATGTACCTAACATCCAGTTTGAAACATCAGGGTTTCTACTAGCCACAGTCCACTTTGGTGATGTCGGCCATCTTGACCTCGCACACTTGGCATGGCCTCTGCAGGAGGGTGCAAGAGATACAAATGTTAGGCTATACTGCAGAAAGACTCAGGACTGCTTGTACTAACTGCTCAGGTACCTAACATCCAGTTTGAAACATCAGGGCCCTTACTAGCCACGGTCCACTTTGGTGATGTCGGCCATCTTGACCTCACACACTTGGCATGGCCTCTGTAGGAGGGTGCAAGAGATACAAATGTGAGGCTATACTGCAGTAAGACTCAGGAGTGATTGTACTAACTGCTTAGGTACCTAACATCCAGTTTGAAACATCAGAGCCCCTACTAGCCTTGGTCCATGTCGGCCATCTTGACCTCAAACACTTGGCATGGCCTCTGTAGGAGGGTGCAAGAGATCATACCCATCATCGAGGTACATTGATGCAATGTATCGATTTGATATGACCATAAAGAAACCCTTTTGAGTTCAACGGGTCCAGAGAGTCAGTCGAGATGGTTTCAGCAGAAGTTGCTGCAGAAGAGCTTAGCACACCATTGGAGGTGAAAGTTTACTATATTAACAGTTTTAAAATCTATTTCACTGCACCACAGCAGCACAAAACAAATAGAGTTGAAGATGAAAGTTCTGAAACATCAGCATGTACTGTTAGAGAAGAGATTGAGGTAACAAATTATTTCCGATGTATGATAATTTGTCATCATATATATGATCTTTTTAAAAGCCCCTCACAGTTCAGTGTGATGAATGCCCATTCTACACTGAAGGGTATACATATTGATGCATACTATGGTTCTGTATGTGAATGCTTAACCACTATCATGGACTAGGATCAAAGCCTCAGGGTTTGAGTGAGTATTGAGGAAAGTTCAAAGATATGATGCATGCTTTTAAAGCAAGTTTAGAATCAGTGAATGCTACCAGCAACACTCAAATGTACTTGGACTTTTCGTGCATGGACCATTGAACTTGGTACTGATGAGATTCATAGACACAATAGTAGACCACGACTTTGTAAACCAATAAATCATTTGCAATTCATGCTGGCTGCACAGCTTTCATACCGATTAAACCGCTGGAATGTGCGGCTGAGGAATGTGCGGCTAACTTCTACGCGGTGAGCTTTCTTGCCTTTGGAATACATGTATGGGAGACCTGCCAGAGAGAGAGTTATATCCTTATCTAACAGAAACCGTAAGGTTGCACCCGTGGTAACGTTTACGTAGTACTAAAACCACCAATCTGCCCTTGCCATACAAAGGTCTGCTCTCAAAACAGCTCCTTCCCCCCCCCCCACTCTTCTCTACATGTATCTCACACACAACACTACATGTAGCACACTGTTAAATATGACCAGCACATACCCAATGTTACATACAGGAATACTACCCAGCTTCAATCTGGCCGCGGTATGTGTGTTGCATGTGTATGTGTGTGTGTGTGTGTGTGTGTGTGTGTGTGTGTGTGTGTGTGTGTGTGTGTGTGTGTGTGTGTGTGTGTGTGTGTGTGTGTGTGTGTGTGTGTGTGTGTGTGTGTGTGTGTGTGTGTGTGTGTGTGTGTGTGTGTGTGTGTGTGTGTGTGTGTGTGTGTGTGTGTGTGTGTGTTATGGAGAGGTTGCTGCCTCAATTTTGAGCTTGGCTAATTGATGCTTGGTGCTCTGTATGTACATAACATTTGCAAATGTACAGATGTACATATAAAGATAGTGTGAGTATGCTGTATACACCCATACTAGCTCCAAACACTTAGGGTCATTTATTTTATGCTTTCTGGTCTCAGCCTCCTCTGCTACAGCCTCTTCAGACAGGCATGCTGCTGTTAGGATTGAAGGAATTAAGTGAGAGGTCACTGTGAGGTCAAAGGCAGCATGCATGTTTCCTTCATTCCTAATTGCTGTTAGGATTGAAAAGATTGAGGGAGAGGTCACCGTGATGTCAAAGGCAGCATGTTTCCTTCACTCCCAATTGAGGACAAGTACTTGTATATCCGCTGGCCGGGTATGACTTACGCCAGATGTAAGACCAGTGCCCAACTCTGCCCTCACTCCAAGGTGGGCATGATGGCAGAACTCAGTTACGCATGTGATTGTGGCAAGTGAAGACACTTGTTTTACAGGACAAGGGGGAGGAGATTAACCAAACACCTGTACTTTTTACTCAAGCTTGTAATAATTTTTTCACACTGCCAATCAAACACTATACAGCCTGCATAATGACCACTGTGCTGAACGTACCACCTTTCATAATTGCATTAATCTTAAAACCCCAGTGGTTGGAAAGCAACTGATGGTATGTGTACATGTAACCAGCTCAGCAAAATGTCACGGCATGTAGTCACTCTTTAAAAAGCCTACAAATATAAGATATGAAAATCTCTACCACACACATGCACATGGCTCTATGTATATATAGCTGCATGCCTACAACTTTGTCCCTCCCCTCCTCTCCCCCTCCTCGCACACTCTAATCGTATGCCCCAACGTATGTATGCCAGTGCACCCCAATGTATGCCCATTGCCAGGCATGGCCTAATACATCATACCATGCCTTCCCATAAGTCTAGGTCAAAGGCAGCTAGAGTCCCACTTTACTCACGTCGCAGCCCGTAATGTCTGGTGTTGTTGCATGAGGTGTGACGTGCATGGCGTGGTATTACATTCAGTTGTGAAAGTTTTGTCAAAGCGATAGGGCCGTATTCAGTGTCAGTCAAAAAGCCTACTATGTTTTTTGTAGTCCATAAGGTGACGACACATGTAATATAATACACTACTTATATGGTACGTAATGTTGTCTTCGAAATTAAACAGAAGTCATGTGATAAGCCGAGTCTCGCGACATGCCTATCTTTCTGCACACGTCATATAGTATGATGCAACAGTTTTATTATCGCCCCGTGGATAGCGCGTGACCGTACCACCCTCGGTTATCACCCGCGCCCTATTTAACTCTTTCACGGGCAACAGAACAATATTGCGCCACATGTACTGTACTAAAGCCACTTTGTTTACCTAAAACATTAAGTATTTTGTATTCAACAACACATTGATCAGAGGAAACGTTGTTTCCTGGTAGAATTAGTGTAAGTTCTTTACAAACTACATGGTACCGCATGCAATAATTGGCTTCGCCCATGATAGAGTTAAATCATCGCTATAGGCGAGCAAGCATTACATTATCAAGCAACTCTCCGCTTCGCGATGTGGTGGCTGGCACTGGTGGGGACATCGCTTCTCCCTCTACTACTATGTTCTTTTAGTCCATAAGGTGACGACACATGTAATATAAAACACCGCTTATGGTATACGTAATGTTGTCTTCGAAATTAAACAGAAGTCATGTAATAGCCGAGTCTCGCGACATGCCTATCTTTCTGCACACCTAATATTGTATGATGCAACAGAAACAGTAGTTTTATTCATTGCCCCGTGGATAGCGCGTGACCGTTCCACCTTCGGTTATCCCCCGTGCCCTATTTAAATCGTCGCTATAGACGAGCAAGCATTACATTATCAAGCAACTCTCCGCTTCGCGATGTGGTGGCTGGCACTGGTGGGGACATCGCTTCTCCCTCTCGTACTTGGCTCCTTCCCTTTCTCCTCCACTTTGGCTAGCAATCAGGCTACGGGTCAGCCTCTCTATCAGTTGCAGTGGACCTTCGATGACGTTAGGAAGACGATCACCTTCAACGTGGTGGTGCACACCACGGGATGGGTGGGGTTCGGATTGTCCCCCGACGGGGGCATGGTGGGCTCCGATGTGGTGATTGGATGGGTCTCCAGCGACGGCAGAACCCATTTCCATGTTAGTACCACAATAACACATCTCATCCGATCGCACACATCTCAGGACAGACTCTGCATGAAGACAGATAATAGTAAAATGTACATGCCAATTCTGCATTCATGCTAGCAGCTACATTCACTTCCCTGTATAAACATACAGGATCGCTACGCTTTCGCCATGGCAACGCCCCCTATCGATCCGAGCCAAGACTGGACCCTGTTGTCCGGCAGCGAGAGCAACGGATACACCAACCTCACCTTCACGAGGAAGTGGATCACGTGTGACAGCAATGACAGGGACATTAAGGTATAGAGAGGAATAGAGAGATATAGGGAGCGAGAGAATAAGTGTGAGAGCATGACGATGTGAATGTGCATGCCTGAGCCACCATGTATATGTAGTTCCGTACGTTAGGACGGGATTTAGGCATGATATAGATGCCAAGTTTAACGTTGCATTACCATTTCACAGCCAGATACGGCCAGGGTGGTCTTCAGTTGGGGGGCAGCTGACCCTGCAGACACTTCCCTTAGCGGCCAGTACCACGGATCCAACAGAGGCTCTGTTAGCCTCAACCTGCTCGGAGGTCTGGTCAACCCTCCTCTCCAGCCCAGCGACGCCAAGAACTTCACCATTGCTGTGAACCAAGTGAGTTGCAACATCGAAGTAACCTGACATTGGCCCAGGGCTGATAGACAGACAAGAATAGGCTCCATTCTCGCGGGCTGTGTCCCGCTAACTGGACATTCGTATATGGCTGTGGACGATCCAGCCTAGCTGCTATATGCGATTACTCATGCTTGGTCCAACTGGGTGCGCTCGTAGCTCTACACAAACATGATTACTGGCGTAAATTATGACGTAATGTCAATGATGTCTTCGCGTAACCGGAAATGAAACTTGTATTGAAAACTTCATGTACGTACATGTACCCTGAGATGCAGGTTACAAACCACACACAACCACACTACACACACACACACTCACACACACATCACACACATAAACACACACACAATCACACACACATACACACATAGAACACGTATGCACAACACACACACACACATACAGAATACACACATATTTATTTATTTTTATCGTTATGAACTTAAATAAAAGCATAACGTGTGTACCCGCGACCCCTTGGTTACGTCTCACGCCATTTAATTGTGGCGCTGATGCGTTCATGTTGACAGGTGGTGCTAAATAAGATTCACAGTGCATAAATCACATAATGTAAATTTGCAAAACAAAACATCACACACCATTCCAACCGATTAGTCAGTAGCCAGACTAAGATTCCACCGCAAGCTCGTTCAGACACCGCGATCAGAGATCATGAGCGTGCGCGTACATGTAAATTGCGCAACTAACACGAGATTAATAATCTTATACGTGTAATTCTTTGCAACTATTCAGTCAATGTTTACAGACCATTCACAAGGTGTTGACTATTTATCATGGTTGAACTTTATGTTGGTTTTCAAACGCAAAGCATACCTGCACTTTAATCAGCACCTCGGCTCTATGGGAAGATAGGCTTCTTTCCTGCATGAAATGTATTGGTGCACAGCCAATGGTGTTAGGATAATGAATGGTAGGTTTGCAAAAGAGAACCGCGTATGCCCGCGACATGAAATTGCTGATACATTACATGTAGATACACGCATCAATTTGTACTAGCCATACAGCTAAGAGCATATTAACTCTAGTATAAGTGCGTGCAGTGAAATATGCATGTTGTCCCAAGACGGTTTCAGACCAACAAGTGTATTGTTTTGAGTCTAACATAGCCTTGCATTTGATATGTGGGGTTCGTGAGCAATGGCTTATATATTCGGTCAGAGCAGCTTGAAGCATAATTCTTGCTCGAGGTACATGTAGGTGACGTATTGACCCGGGATCCGTTATCCATTTCCTCCGCGCTGCAGCCAAGCTGTACTTGTCATGCAGAGTTCATTTAAAGACGGTCCTGTTGGGGCCCGAAGTTGAATGATCCATGCATGGGCTATGCATGGGGCGCGGCAACCATTATGCATTACATGATATCTGGTTGGCAGTGTCACTTATGCGCAGTTCGATCATTTGTCATTTGCTTTTAGTAGGTTTAGTTCTGTACTAATAGAGTGATTAAGTAATTTCAGAGTACCGGATATAGTGCATTGCCTATATTATTCCAGTTTCGTCAATTCCAAAGTCTTTCCAACCAAGCTTCACAATCAGCGCATGTCGAAGTGTTGCATGATCTGTTGTTCAGCTGTACATTTGTATCTAATAAAAGCATAAATCTAAAAGACTCATTCAAACACTAGGTGGCCATCCCAGTTCAGACTACTACCTACTGGTGCACAGGATTTAAACTACCCAGTGACATTATTTCACAAAAGAGATACATTACAAAGGTACGTTTTTATCATGCAGTGTGTTGCGATCATCAGGTGTTTTACTACAATGGTGTGTGCTAAAAGAATTGATCCCAGTTGTGATATTGTGTGTTAGAAAAGCACGTTGCAAAAACAAAGAAAGTGGGTTCATGGGTGGAGATGAAAACTGTAAAACTATTGTTTTTTCAGTCAACAATCATCCATCTCTCAGTGATGATGCATGCAAGGTGCTGCTGCCCTCCTTTCAATTCCAATTCTGTTTCTCTCTTCTTACTTTCCTTCTTTCTCCTTACTTTCCTTCTTTCTCCTTACTTTCCTTCTCTCTCTCTCCTTCTCACTCTCCTCACCTCCTGTGACCTCACCGCCTCCCTCTTTCTCATCCTCTTCTCCTCACTTTGCATTGTCTGTACAGATATCTCCAAAGATCAGTCCAAACAATGGCATGTATGTCCACCACATGCTACTGTACCAGTGCCTCTCTCTGAATGAAACGACTGACCTTGGAATGGGATACGATTGCAATAAAGCTACTAACACTATTGGAAGCTGCAGGCTAGGCAGACCAATCATAACCGCGTGGGCTGTGGGAGGCAATGTAAGAGCATGATAAATAAACCAGTATGTATTTTTAACCCTCTTTTTCCCACTGGTGAAGGACTTCATTTATCCAAATGGTATTGCTTTTCCCATTGGAGGTCGATCTGATGAACAGTATGTTGTGATGGAAATGCATTACAACAATCCCTCATTGACCTCTGGTCAGTACCTGTGGTCCCTGATGTGTACCATTGATGCATGCATGCAAAACACACAGGGGTTAGAGATAGCTCTGGATTCCTCATTACATACACCAGTATAGCTCCTACTTATGAGGCAGGAGTCCTGACCCTCGGCTATTCTGTATCCCCTCTGATGATAATCCCTCCCAGAGATCCCAGCTTCACTGTGTATGGAACATGTGATTCTACGTGCACTACAGCTGTAAGCTTATCAGATTCATAATGTTGATCAATTTACATACGTGTTCATTTTACCTCCATGAAAGGCCATTCCTTCAACTGGTATCAATATATTTGCAAATCTTCTGCATACTCATCTTGTCGGTAATTTCGTACATATTTTAAATTAGGGTGCCCTAAGTTTGATTATTGCTATTGAAAGGTCGAGCGGTTACTCTTCGCCACTTACGAATGAACAGTTCTTGTAGTGGTCTGCAAGAATTACCACCTGTGGATAAGAACATCCAATATGATTTTAATTTCCAACAGACAAATCTCCTAACAAGCCCAGTGAATGTGATGCCAGTGAGTTTGGTACAGGGTCATTCCATATTCAATTGAGCCACCCTAATAACACCATTGTCTAGCATTGAAACACCATTTCCTATGTATATCGTCCCCATGGAAATGCACCAAATTGCTGTACATTTGAATACCCCATGTTGTTTGGGTTTTGAAATACAAGCTTATGAGTATTTAACATTTCAACATGGGGTATACAAATGTACAGCAATTTGGTGCATTTCTATGGGGACGATATACATAGGAAATGGTGTTTCAATGCAAGACAATGGTGTTATTAGGGTGGCTCAATTCAATATGGAATGACCCTACAGTTTCAACATAGCAGGAGTTGAACATGTTCTATCAATTTTCAGGGTGACATATTGCAAGTTGCTTGTACCTACAATACTACTGGTGTGAACAACGTCACTGTGGTATAGTGCTATATTTATGTTGATAGAGAAATCCACTGATTGATGCACTCCACACAGGGAGGAGAGTCCACCTATGATGAGATGTGCCTGTCCTTTCCTGTGTACTATCCTCGCATAGAACTTGGGGCGTGTCTCAGTCTCTATGATAACACAAATTACATCCCCTTTGCATCGTCCAACTTAGCGTGAGCTATTTTGTGTATACATTAGGATCGTATGGCATGTATGCTGTGATGTGGCGGTCGTACACACACCATTATAGGGCACTATAATGCACAGGGATGGGTCTTGGAGGTGCATATACTGACATGGGAGGGCATTGTGATATAGATGTATTGCTTTTACAACAGCCCGACAGATTACCAAGCTCTGGGCACACTGCTCCAAACAGGAGGATTTAATCTGTACTCTGGCATAAAGTCCATATTTGGGACACTTGTATGGACGCAACAACAGCAGAGCGATTATCAAGCAGCCGGACCAAATGGAGATTTCTACGGTTTCTGTTCCGCTAGAAATGGGGTACACTTTGCAGGCGTATTTGCATTTCATTTCATTTTAAAAGTGTGACTTTTTTCCAGAGCTACCTGCAGCAAGTGAACCCTGCAATTGCGGTGAAGTGTGCATACTCCGCCCCTGACACTTGCCAGGCTTTGGCTACCACGGCTGGTACTGCAATGAACCTACCAGCCATGGGAGGCCTTCTGCTGACCATCGTTGTCATTATTATGAACTTCTTTTAGTGATAGCCGCTTCCAAGAAAACGACACAGTAGATTAGTGTTATAAAGCATTCAGATGTGTGTGTGTGTCTGTGTGTATGCCTAGGTATTAATGTGTGCTTGTGTGTTTATCTACATGCTGTTTTCTTTTGCAAATTGGACCATTTCATGTATGTACATGCCATTTGTTACGTGTTTATTGTAACTTTAATTATTCTATTGTTATTATCTTTTGATGCCACTAGTTTTCAGCTAAAATTAATAAATAAAAACTTCTCGGTCTGTGGGACAGTGGAATCTATCAGTGGCTTCATGTGTGAGTGCGTATCTTGTGCAGTGCGTGAGAATGTTATGATAAATATGCATTGTAATGATTTGTATAATTGCTATGCTAGTGTGACAAAGACCAGCTTTAATCACCCAGACTCTAGGGTGCACTTACATCAATATGCACACTAGAAATGTAAATGCTTGCTTTGAAATGTAATGGTTTCAAAATTCAGCATCTTGACAGATACTCCGACTCTCAGTGTGTAAGAAGCAATGTGTAGAGGACATGTCAGGCTTATAGAGTATTAAAAAATTTGAAATCTTAAAAAAGCATTCGTTAGGTCTCATTTTGGGGAAACAATCCCATCTAATAATTGTTAACAATAAATGGGACAGTTTCTGAGAAAATTGCATCATGGATATACAAGTAACTAAAAACATTCTCTGTAAGAAAGATGGGGGTATATTGGATTTGAAGGCAATAGCGATGTAAAAAGCAAGGAAACAAGCAAGGGTATAACAATTAGGGGGATAGACCTCATTGCATAATGAGCTCCTCCTGCTTGGCAATCGAATTGTAATCCCCGATGAGCTACAAGATGATGTACTTGAGAAGATCCATCGAGGGCACAATGGGATCTTGAAACGTCGACTTAGGGTGACTTCGTCAGTGTGGTGGCCAAGACATAGAGAATAGAGTCAAAGAATATCACATATGCACCAGCAGCTGAGCAACACCAAAGAAGGAACCAATGATTGCCTCAGACCTACCTCTTTACCCATGGCATAAAGTTGAAGCTGACCTGTTTGAACTAAAGGGAATAAAGTATCTGTTAGTGGTTGACTATTATTCACGCTACTGTACATGGAAATATGTAGTCAAATTGACTTCTACATACTCAGGCAGTCATAGCTCATTTGAAAACTATATTTTCACAGTTTGGTATTCCTGATTTCATGGTTAGTGACAATGGGCCCCAGTTTGCGTCTAGTGAGATAAAAAAAAATTGCTGTCTCTTATAAATTTGAACACGTTACCAGCAGTCCTAGATATCCACAAGGAAATGGCCTAGCAGAAAGAGCAGTGCAGACAATGAAGAAGATGCTGACCGCCAAGGATGATGTCGTCTTACACTGTATGTTAATTGAGCTATAGGACAACTCTGATGCTCTGGTGTGACGTAGTCCTGCAGAACTCCTAATGTGACGTCAGCTTCATACTCAGGTGCCACAAGTACAAGAGCAGTTTATCCCTGAGTGGTCTTATCTGAGAAAATTGAGGAAACAACACAAAGCTTACAAAGAAAAACAAGCCAATTATTATGATCTAAGTCATTGGAAGTGAAGTATGGGTAACAAGCTCTGATGGCAAAGGTGAACCGATTCGTGGTGTAGTCTCCTCTCAAGTGAAGACTCCTAGGTCATATGTTGTTCATACTCCATCTGGGCAACTTAGGAGAAATAGCCGGCATTTGGTGCCAGTTCCAGAGGAAAGGACAGCACAAGAGAAACTATTATCCAAGGGTGGGCAACATTTAAGGTTATCGAAGCCTACAACATCAACTACTGATCAGTTACCTTCAGTTTGCAGACGTATAATGACACAACAGAGATCAGGTATTAAGATCAATCCTCCATTACGGTATCGTGAGGATAACTGCACGACATGGACTTGGAAAAGGAGTTGTGATATAATTGTTTGCGTGTTTGTAGATATATAGTATAGGATTACTTGTACTGCGCATGCGCATTGGGAATAATTGTATATTTTTGACCTGCAAGCTATCACAAGAAAATTGCCTAGCAACACGTCTGCATTAATTAATGATGATGTGAGGCTAATTGAAATCAGATCGTTAAAACCATGGAATTTAGAGAAGGTGATGGATCGGAAGAATGGAAAGTACAGTTTGTAGAGCAGTTGTTGCGGTCAAAATTGCCAGACTACATAGTGAATTGCTTATTGGTTGCGGGATTCGACACACTCGAGGTTTATTGGCAGGTATGGATGTAAGACACCAACCGGGGAATTCAATTCAAAGAATACATCTCTTCTAACTTTCCAGGGGATGCTATGTTATAGCTCACTTCCATTATGTTCTATCAATGGGGGCTGTCTTTGCAATATTTGGAGGATTTTATTATTGATTTGGAAAATTTTCTGGATATTGTTATAGTCTATAGAAAATATGTATGCTCCATTAGTTGGATCGGTGTTCAAATTTCCACCTGGTCATCGCATAAGAGTTGAGTACTTTGTGCAAGAATTGCACACAAGCAAGTGACGAAGCGATATCGGTGATCGTGTTGTTGCTGCACCTGCTATGTTTGTCAGTATGTTTGTATGTACAATTGGTATTAGTTGATTTTGCATGAAATAGATTTCAATTTTTTTATAATTTACAAAATTAGTTTCGGTGTGTTGCAGGTTGGGTTGTAGAAATGTTAGCCCTAGTTCTAAACACAACAAGCTAATTTTGTAAATTATAAAAAAATTGAAAACTATTATTGAATAATATTTTTCTGAAAACATTGTGTGATTCTGGAGATGCTGCTCTATTCAGTTCTTGGAGGCTTGCGTTACAGTCATGTCAAAAAACATTTAGGGCTGTTCACAGTATGACCAGTACATTTTCGACTATCATCAACTTTGAAATGCTTGGTTTATGAAGAAGGCTACATTGACTGAAGATTGAAATCTAGACTTGAGGCAGAATCAGGCAAGAATGGCATTAAATACCCACACTGTGTAAAACATAAGAACAAAGATGGAAGTAATAAACAAGTAATGTTTTCTCTTGCTGATACTGCCATTGCAGAGGCTGTGGAACGGGGATAGCAAAAAGCCTTGAAAGATATAGAAATGTTTGGCATGGAACTTCCATTGGATAGTAATATTCAATTTTACAATCAAGATGGTTCTTCAGCTGAAGACAGTGATGATCATGAAGAAAATAATGAAGAAACAGCCTCTGAATCATCAACAAATGATGAGGTAAATGATGAGCCGTTCTATTGATCAAAATGATATATCCTCGAGTATCAATGAGTTAAAAAGTTCTAACCTAATACAGACTGACCGGTTAAATCAGATTTAAGCTGTTTCAGTCAAAAGGATGTCTGGTACATCATCAACATCATTACCTATGTATACAAAACATCCTGTACAACATTCAAAGGCAACAAAGCAATGTTCTAAAGTTGAGCACAATGGCCACACCTTTTACATCCTTAAAAACTACTGCTGTCTGGCTATTTCAGGAAGGGGAAAGAGTGCATGTCAGCAGATCGCCCTTTCCGAGTTTGGCAAAAACAACCTTACTCATCGTCACTCGCCCTAAGGAAATCCGTGACTGTGTTTCCAATGTCATTGTACCAACAGTATGTGAAGTGATAGCAGTAGGGGACATACATGTATGTGTTTTTATGTTTGCATGGAAAATTGGGAAAGTTTTATGGTTTTTAACATTAGTGAAACAAAAAAGGTAAGCCAGCAATATAAAGGAACAAGCTATGATCATAAGAGTGAACAAAAAACAACAGGAGTTATGTGTTCTTGGTTTACCCCACTTCCAACCCAAAGGTATTTGAGTTAAATAATGACATTACTGAACGCATCATGGCAACTCTATTTTAGTCTGTACAGCCATACTTGTGTACACTTTCTTGATGATGTTTTGAATCATTGGATAATTCGGACTTAAGCTTTTGTAAAGTATTCACCACTGATTCGGATAGAATAGTATTAATAACTGCACACAAAGCAACCCTTGCTATTGATCACATTATTACCTTACGTGTCAGTGATGAGCAATCTACAAATGCGCCCATCACAGACGTTTTCAGAGACAAAGTGCAGGATCCAAGTGAGCATACATGGGTGAAATGTGGAACTGTAACCCTGACAAAACAAGATACAGATCACTTGATGGAAGGGCGTGAGGTATCTGATAAGCATATAAATTTTGCTCAGCTATTGCTGAAGTTAGAGTTTCCTGATGTAGATGGATTCAGAAACACCCTCGAGCAAAATAAACTATTCAAAAGCTATCAGAATGCTCAAAAGTATGTTTATCATAAAATGTCACTGGGCATGCATTCTATGTCATGAAAATAGGGCGTGCCTGTATGACACTGCTTACACACTGTGTCTACTGATACCCTTCAAGTTATATCAAGGCTAGTACAATGTATAGAACCATCATTTAACATCGAAGTGATGAATATTTCAAAATGGAGTGATGCTGTAGATTGTGGTCTATATGCAATTGCACCACTTACTAGTTTAGCATTTGATCAGGATCCTACTACAGTAGTTCATAACCAAGAAGCCATGCTTCCTCATTTAAATACATGCTTTGAAGATTGTACCCTTTCCAGTACTGAAGCACTGCAGACTTGCTAACAAAGTTGCAAAAGTAGAAAAATGTATTCCGCATTGCTACTGTACATGTAGGTTGCCTGATGATGGCTATGAAATGATTTGCTGTGATCAATGGGATGAATCACAAAGCTTGTGTTGACAACCCATATTGTATGGATGGTCCTGGCTATGCAGGCATTGCGTCAAAAATGCACTCTGACTTCCTGTTCATATATGAACTCAGTTAGCTGACTAATTTTGTATCATGTTGTAGTCGCATGTAAGCATGCTCTTTTCATTTTCGTTTCAATGTTGTACCATCACAGAAATTATGATTGTATTTCCGTTGAACTTGATGCATCAGTCGTTACGAAATATAATAGTACCTTCCATTAATCATATAGAGTTAGGTATACAACTTGCTAAATTTGACACATCTACCCGCGCGCCACACATCTACCCGCGCGTCGGACACACACAAACATGCACCTCACAACATGCACTGGCATTATAACATACACTGCACGCACGCATGCATGTACACACCAGGAAACCGAGCGTCATACTCTTTAAAATCGTGCGGGAACCCTTGCTTCAACACAGATTGATGCATGTCACTAGAAATCAATAATATGGCACTCGTTTTTTGAAAAGCGAGTGCCCTATTATTGATTTCTAGTGACATGCATCAATCTGTTTTTGCTGTGAAACCACAAATAAAATAACAACGTCATATATATATATGGGTCAGTTTCCGAGAAAATGAAAAGTGGCGTATATATACATGTATATATCAAGCTATAAAAATGCTTCACATTTGAATCGCTAAAACTCCGTAACGGTTTAAGCGATCAACTTCCTATTTCGAACTGTATGTGCACTATATGAAATAGAATCCATGAGTACACTTTAATGTAAGCTTTATTCTTTATGTCTTCTCTTTGAGCTTGTTTTTTCTGGCCTCGTCGGGGGCAGTGTTCTTGCATGATGCACATTAGCCTCTGCAGTTTGTTTACTGCCATACGACAGGTTTGGGAATAAGGAGGTTAAAAAAATAGATGCAGGTGCGCTATTGTAGAGAGGGGGATCTGGCAAGTTCTCCTAATGGGGTCTGTAGCAAGTCATGTAACTCCCCCACCATATACTGTACTGTATATCAAGTGCATTGCACTTACCAAGTCAGCTATTTTCATGCTGCATTTATCATTTTCCTCCATCAGACTGGAGAGAAGAGGACTACACTCTCTCTTACAATCATGGCAGAGTAGTTGAACAAATCATTCAAACTTGACTTTCTAGGTGTAAGACTTCCAATTGCTATTTGCATGTATATTTATCATGTCTGGAGCTGGCTGTACTGAATGTGGCACCAAATCACATTATCCTTACAGCATGGACACTGTCTGCTGGCAGATGTTGCTATGGAATCAGCAATGCACTTTGCGCATACAACTGCATTGCAGCGCAATGCAAGTGGCTGCACCAACATTTGAGTACACATTGGACACAATCATAAGCAAGTCTGTGACTGATAGTACTTGTGTTGGGGCTAACTGTGGTTCACTTCTGTGACACAAAGCCTTGGTGGTGCAATAGTGTTGATGTGACTAATCAAGGCATTTGGTGTGATGTCTGGTTGTCGACCTGGTTTCTGTGGGTCTATGTTGAACCAGCCTTGAGTTATGAGTTCCTGTGTGGTAAAAGATGAGCGTGTATATGATTACATAGGTACACACTTGGCTCACAAGCCAATTGTATGGCTTCACCATACGCCTGTTTACAAATATGTTCACTGTTGCTTCTTGTACCCTGCTCATTGCACGCTTCAGCCCCGGATCCAGCATAGCCCCCCCCCCCCCCCCCCCCCCCCTCCATCGCGTATGAAATACCGCCCCCCTGGCAGCACATGCCGCCCCCCCCCCCCTGAGTAACGCGCACACAACGGAAACTTTTATTAACGAGTGGAGTGGACCCTTTTGTCTTGATGTTCTTGTGTTTTAGTAGAGAATGCGTGTGCACGTGAGTGATGAATTGGTTCATTTAACTTGCCGACTGCACACCCCCCCCCCCCCCCCCCCCCCCCCCCAGTTTTCGTACAGTATATAGCCCGAAGCGGATTGCACCTCCCCCCTGTTGAAATACATTGTCGCCCCTCTGGTGAACCCCCCCCCCCCCCCCATAACAAATTCCTGGATCCGGGGCTGGCACACTTAATTTAGTCTCGTACCCAGACCCGACTGACGTAGTAAGCATTATAATGTAATGCTACGTCATTATGCGATAATGCTTACGTCAGTCGGTCTGGGTACGAGACTACGCAATGTCTATTGCAAAGCATATCCAGAGCTCCACTAAAAAGAATTATTTTGCTAGGGACTCTCGTTTTCCACACATATACACGTTCAGTTTATGGCCACATACTCAACAGAATTTGTGGACTTGACTATTGCCATTGCTTTGTCTTGTATCAATGTTTATTATAGCCCATCTGCTTTGGTGATTTTGAGAAAAATCCGATGCCGTTTGCGGCGTTCATGAAAGCCATAAAAGGCTTGACCGAAGTATTCAAATGCGCACCTTTTTTAGAGGTAATGGAATACATCTTTTAACTGCGTATTATTCTTTTTACGTACCACATTGAATGTGGAATAGCCCGAAATTATAATATTGAGTTCGTAGCGACAAAATATGGAACGCCCGAGCCGCCAAAATTCACGAAAATACGGTATGTTGGAAAAAAAAAATTTCACGGAAAAAAGTTTTTTTTCAAAAAAAAAAAAGTAAGCCTCTGTTTTACGGAGAGAAGTTGCTGTTTTACGGACGATTCGAATGAACGCTCTCTTATTAGAACACTTGTTTACACCTCTAGTGCACGGTTTAGAGCCAGCTACACGACCTTCTCGCTTCGACTTTCATCACCCTTTCGTTACAAGTGACAAGGGAGCGCAACGAAATCAAATCCTTCTGACCAGATCAGCTGTACCAGGGAACAATGCTCGACCGATAGTTACGGCTAGCTGCGGCCTTGTTTCGTATGCGCATCTTCGCTAACATCTTACTCTACCGTGTACCTACGGGCCTGAGCTTGATCCAGAGCAATACGTGACGAATTAACCGATTGAAAGACTTTCTGATAGGACCTTCAGTACTTCGGAAAGTGTAGCTGGCTCTCTACCGGTTTCTTTCTTTGATGTTGCAGTCGCTCCGAAGTTCGCGCGCCGTAAATTTACCATGACACCTCTTTCCTTCCGTGCTGGTTGTTACTAGTTGTGGTTTCATATACAACATTTCTGTCCTCTGCACAATGCGATTGTCCATACTGGCACAGTGCGCTGAGCTGTGCTGTCAAGAGGTCGGATACAGCACGGTATATTACACATTTCCTGATTGGCCTACTTGCTTGACAAACCGTGTGCTAATCATGTTTTACTAGAGCTCTACTCTAGTATCTATGTCCGAATTAAAAGCTTGCATTTACTTATACCGGGTGCTTCACAATGAATACAACATATTTCAATCACAATAATATTTCACAGCATAGTACAAAAATATGAAAGAATAACGTCTTGCATTTCTTGAGAACACCCAATATTCCATGTTACACCAGATTAGTCAAGTTTAACATACTATTAATAGTTGATGTTAAGAGTTCTCTCAAAGTAGTAGTATGGAAGAAAATGCTCTGTTGGTGGGCAACAAATACATGTGCTAAAAGACTGTACCAGCATGAAAATTGGATGAGAAAAATTATATCCCATCACTATTGATCATGGTTTGAATTGATTTCATTTCCCACAGTATGCAGTTTCTATTTGCAAAACAACACCAATGTTAAGGTTACAGAGGGCATCCACTAAAGATGCACCAATTGCAAGTGAAAAATATCGTTCTATTAACTATATTCCATTAACAGAATAATGTAGACCAAGATTATGAATTATTACATGGATAGGAATTAAGGAAGACACAAAAGATGATCATTTTGAACTTAACCAAGAACCAGCTAACATTTTTGTCCAAAAACAGGCTCGGATTGATCATATTGTAATATTGCTTTGCCTGTATTTTAAAATGTCTATCAGCTTGAAACTAAATGAAGCACACATGAAAATGCTAACATGCTTTTCAGTGAGCATGCAGTAGCAATGAGCCCATATGCTATGCAAGTATTTAAATATATTCACTTGACTTCGTTTCTATGGTCCTGTGTAGGGTAAAAAAAATTTGAACCCATACATGTATTGCAGAGGATCAATCAAAGTGGGGGAGTGCAAAATTGCATGCAGCAGTGATATAGTGAACTGTACTGTAACCAGACAAATTGTTTTTGTTTGGTTTCAAACAGAAATCAGTACAGATCACATTCACACGATGTAAGCTTGATTTGGACAAACATGATGAATCCACATGCAATTCTCCATCAGGTAGAATTTGAGGACTGTAGGATAAATAAAATCACACACACACACACACACACACACACACACACACCACACACACACACACACACACACACACACACACACACCACACACACACACGCGCGCGCGCGCGCGCGCGCTACTGTGGAGGCCTGCAAGGCTACAAAGAGAAAACAATTTTATTTTAATGGCTGATTAGTTTAGGTGTGCCTAGAGCTGCACTCCTTACACTAGTTGATACCATACCCACCTACTCCATCAACCCTCCCTCCCCCTCACACCACACCTTCTTTTGTCTTCACACACACCACTACTGTGTAAGCACACAACACATCATTGTACACACACACATACACACACTTCACACTCATACTCACACAAAGTGTAGACACCCTGTACACACACACTAGTGTAAGCCCTCTGCACGCACACACACACACACACACACACACACACACACACACAGTGTAGTGGAGTACTCAACATGTACTGACCATAGGCTGTGTGATGAAGATGTTTGCCTTACAAGTACACTGGGCTCAGTATAACCTAAATATAAAAAAAAAATAGAATTTTTCAACTCACATTGAAATCTTGTTTATGTTACCTAGGTCTTCAGGTGGGATAGCCACATGTACTTGCTGTGATTGGAGATGGCTGAAGATAAAGCCACATCATGTGAGAGGTACAAATTAATAATCATGTATTACGTACCCATTTCCTCAGGTTCTGGGACACATTCTTCTGCTTCCCATCATGCCACATGTTCATAGCTAAACTCTTTGTCACTCCCCTTACATTACTGGTTCATCAACAGCTTCAACTTTATTATCCTTGTGTAGCTTCGGTCTTTCCTTATCCTTATCCATTCCTCAACCTTGTTATGTATTATATACCGTGACGTCAAGGCGTGTAACAGGTACCTGCCTTCTTGCATACACAACATGAAGTGTGGATACGATCAGGATTTCTTTGCTTACTATGTACGCAATTATTATAGTAAGAATAGTTTAGTATGTTCTGACCTTTCTGTTTTGAAAAACTACTATTCCAACTGATATGTTCTGAAACCCACAGCATACATTTGCGGATTGGTGAGCTTATAAATGTGCATTCCAATCTTGCTGGAGATGAAGTATTGCATTTGCTCAACAGAAGACCAGGGTTAAATCTACTCAGCAAAAACCGGAATGGAAACATCGCTTTGTTTGCCTTGCATATCATCAACAGTATCAAGCCCTAGCAGTAAAGATGAAAAAGATAAACTTCATATGGCTGGGGTTAGGGGAGAAAGTTATAGGATTTTCTGCTTTGAATGTTGATGCAGAAAGCTTTAGGGATACCATTCATTCTCAAGTCGCACCTTTCAAGTGGCTACGTCATGTGCAAGGCAAAACCTAATTCAGCACAGTTGGAACCATTGTCAAACCTGACATATAGTTCACCAGCAGTCTTAAAGGAAAGATATGGATGCTGCAAAACATATTTGGTCCCACTGCAGCAGGATTTAGACATGTCATGCATGAAATCAGGTTCAACTAGTGTAAGCAGCTGTTTTTCATAACCAATTAATGTACATACAGTCTGTTGATATGTTTCAGATGATGAAGTGTTTGAAATGTGGGCTTTGTCTTCCTATGGGTGATTTATTGACCCATGTGGAACTGTGCAAAAAATGAACAAATATTGTATTGCGCCCTCGGCGTTTTTAAAGATACGAGTACGAAATAATGACACTACTTTTTGTATTTCAACTAAGTTAGTATGTCTGTTTCATAGTATCCATTAACATAGCAGTTATTCAGTGAGCTAGTGCTTGCGCACAGAAAAGGTCTTGAATGTCACCAAGTAAATTTTATGCAGACAA
>JABACO010000022.1:5567286-5577286 GCA_013339895.1 Ephydatia muelleri
CCCGACATTGCCTACTCCATGTTTCCGATAGAGAACCATGAATTAGTGCACACTCGCTGGGAGGAGGATGTCATTTGGGACTCTGAGGCAAGTTCAATCTCTGCTGCACTTTGGTATTCTATGCTATATACATGTATAGTACACGTACACGAATGTGGTGCAAGCATCTAATGTGCACGTGCATTAGTTTATAATGTGCAAAACTCTGTAGTGTTCTACATGTACCTGTACATTTATAGCATGTGCAGTACTGTTCTAAAGCCCGAAAAACATGGCACATTGTGTGGCCAATAGATCTCGTCATGTTTGCTTATTACCCGTTACCTCACTAGGCTGTGGACCATGTTCCAAAGCCAAGTGTTGTTCGTTTTGACCCCAATGATCCCAACTTTATTCTGGGCATACCGGAAGAACCGGTTTCAGCCGCTGGTGCCGAGGCTGCAAAAGACGGCAAGAAAGTAAGCTGACCTATTCGATGCACTGTATATACACTGTATGTGACCTGTTCACTATTTGATACATGTGTACAGTACAGTACATGGGACCTAGAGCATTTGATGCATGCATTATTGTATTAACTTAAGTGAATGTAATAGCACAAGATGTTGACTTGACTAGTGCTTTTGTTTCCTATGCTATCTAGGATATCAAGAAGGTGTCCAAGATCTGGGCCAGCAAGCTGGGCAAGTCAGAGTCCCAGCAGTCCCCGGCCGCCATGATGCTCAAGAAGGACATGTTCAACCTCTCCAACGACGACTACTACAACCCAAAGCACGTCTCCAGCTCCTCCAGCACGGTGTCAGGCTTTGACAGCAGTGTGGTGCAGCACTCCATCCCTGCCCTAGAGCTCTACCAGCCCTGGTTCCCCACCTATTGGACCATGAATACACTCAGGAACTACCACCGGCCCAAGCTGAATACCAAGTTGAGGTGTGAGCCGGGAAAGAAAGGTACTGGCTACTACCATCTGAGCAACTTGGCTCAGAATATTGCCAAGAAGGATAAGGTGCGTGTGTGTGTGTGTGTGTGTGTGTGTGTGTCTGTGTGCGTCTGTGTGTGTCTGTGTCGGTGTGCCTGTGTGTATATGTGTGTCTGTGTGTGTGTGTCTGTTTGTGTGTGCGTGTGTGTGTTTGTGTGTGTGTGTCTGTGTCTGTGTGTATGTGCATGTGTATCTGTGTGTGTATGTGTGTGTCTGTCTGTGTGTATGTGTGTGTCTGTGTGTGTGTATGTGTGTCTGTGTGTGTGTCTGTGTGTGTGTGTGAGTGTGTACAGTGTACAGCTGTATGTGTGTCTGTGTGTGTGTGTGAGTGTACAGCTGTATGTGTGTCTGTGTGTGTGTGTGTGTCCTGTACATGTACACTGTAGCAGTATGAAAGGCTGCTACTGTACATATGTCATATTATACTCTACATATTTCTGAGTCTCAAGCATTAGTTTTGACTCTTCTTTCTCTTCCCTTCCTGCCCCCGTCCCGTTATCTCTCCCTTCTCCATGGACATGGGTGTGTGTATGCTATGGCTGTACATGTACATGTGCAGTGGTCTGTCCAGTGATCTGATGCTTGTGCTGACCTTCCATGCAGGAAAGGGAGAAGGAAAGGATAAGCTCTGGTGGTGGTGAGGTTTTCTTCATGAGAACTCCGATGGACCTTAGTGCGTGTGATGGTCACCTGATCCTGTGTGAGTACAGTGAGCAGCATCCAACCTTGGTCATGTGCACCGGCATGGCAACCAAGATCAAGAACTACTATAGACGGCCAGAGGTACATGTACTTCGTTTGTGTGAGGGTGTGTCTGTGCTTTATGTCTCTTCATATTCGTGTGTGTGTGTATGTATATACAGCTGTATATGTTCTTGTACAATTTTATCTGCACAGTGTATACAGTACACGATACCTGCACAATTAGCAATTCATGTTTTGTATTAACATGTATTAATATTATTATCTTTTATTGTTGTTCCGTTATGCAGCGACAGGGAAAATGCCATGCTCCACAGTTGGAATATGGGGAGACTACTTACGTTCAGAACCTTACCCACTTCCTAGGAAACATAAGGCCTGGACAAACATTGCAGGTTAGTCTACATGTATTTTGTTAGAATGTATTGCACACATGTATGTAGTGTACTGCACATATGTATGTAGTGTACTGCACATATGTATGTAGTGTACTGCACATATGTATGTAGTGTACTGCACACATGTATGTAGTGTACTGCACTTATGTATGTAGTGTACTGCACACATGTATGTAGTATACTGCACTTATGTATGCAGTGTACTGCACATATGTATGTAGTGTACTGCACATATGTAGTGTACTGCACTTATGTATGTAGTGTACTGCACATATGTATGTAGTGTACTGTACAATATATGTAGTGTACTGCACATATGTATGTAGTGTACTGCACACATGTATGTAGTGTACTGCACATATGTATGTAGTGTACTGCACACATGTATGTAGTGTACTGCACATATGTATGCAGTGTACTGCACATATGTATGTAGTGTACTGTACAATATATGTAGTGTACTGCACGCATGTATGTAGTGTACTGCACACATGTACATGGGTCATTATAAGTCAAATCAACACATTTATTGACACCTATGATTCCTTTCTTTGCAGTATTTTGTATGCTTGTTGTACTCGTTAAGTTTAATACAAACATTTACACTCCAATATCGAATCATTTGGGAACCACAAGATGTGAAAAAATTGACCACAAACGTAAACAATACAGAATATCTCGATGTGCATTGCAAGTACAACTGAAATATTTTTACTACATGTAGCTGCCAAGGGAGGCTATATTTCTTTAAATGGGCGTGGTTCCACGTTTCAAAACATGCTATGTACATTGTTTTATATGCAACTTAACTCTGCTAATTAAAAAGTAACACTTTTTTTTTCAGTTTTCCCCCTATAAATTGAAGAATACACTATTTACTTTAGGTCTTCCAATTCTGAAGATGGTTAAGAAAGCCATGCCCTTGGTATAATGCATTAAAGTGTGTGTGTTCCTGAGCTCCAAGAGCTGCATTGAAACCTTACAAAGGTGATAATTGCTGGTTGCGTAAGTCCCAGGCCACTATTATTAACCTGGTATTAGTCAGAGCAAATGTCAGAGCCTTGCATGTTGTCCCGTTCGTTGGCAACTGGCTGTTCGTCGCCTTCTCCAACCTAGTGGTTTGTTGTTTATATATAGTATAACTGTGTAGAGCTCTAGCTTATAGATCTGTATTATATGACTTGTATTAAAATAGTTGGTGCATAAATGTATTCTCTTGTTCAAATAATAATAAACAAAGTTCAATAATACTAATAATACTGTAAACGTCTATGCAAACACTGCCATAAAAGGAGAAAACAACTGTGCCTATTGTATCAGGCGCAGCGCTGTCTTCTCTTTTGTGCATTTGCTTTGTCCTACACATACCTTAAGCCAGCCAATTGTTCATAGTTTTCATTCGTGTTTGATTTCAAAGTGCTGTTGCGTTTGCTGTATCATTTCAAGTCCTTCTGTTTGCTGTAATTTTGTTCCGTTTGCTAGTCCGTTTCATTCATTGCATCATTTCAAGTCCGTTCTTTTTGCTGTATCATTTCAAGTCCGTTCTTTTCGCTGTATCATTTCAAGTCCGTTCTATTCGCTCTATCGATATCATTTTAAGTTCGTTCCGCTCTCTATAGTCCGTTGCATTCATTCATTGCATCATTTCAAGTCCGTTCTTTAGCTGTATCATTTCAAGTGTGTTCTATTCGCTCTATCATTTTAAGTTCGTTCCGTTCGCTATAGTCCGTTGCATTCATTCGTTGCATCATTTCAAGTCCGTTCTTTAACTGAATCATTTCAAGTGTGTTCTATTCGCTCTATCATTTTAAGTTCGTTCCGTTCGCTATAGTCCGTTCCATTTGTTGCATCATTTCAAGTTCACCGCTTTTTGCTGTATCATTTTAAGTTCTTTGCACTCATTGTATACAGAGCATGTCATCCAGATGCTTCGTGCATTGCTGTGATCCTCTGAAGGGAAACGTATTCTTGGTGGTGGTAGTCACAGTTTGAGACCTATTCCCAACAGTCTAATCATAAAGTTTCCATCGCTGCATTTAACACGAAAGCACAAGATTTGCTGTGTATGCCGTCAAAAATTGTATACGTTGGCGCCCGAAGATTTGTCGACAATTGCAGGTGTTAGCGATGGTCCTGAAAAAGAAGCTGATATACCCGAATGCTCTGGGTATGCAAGTAAAACGATGGCATCGATGGATATTTGTAGCCAAAACGACGAAGATGACCAAACGGATCCATGCTAGCCACAGTGTATTCTAGTATTGATTGCAAACCTGTTGAACATTAGAATGTTTGGTGTGGCTACAGTATAACTCCCCAATCCCGACTGTACAATTTAAAATAGTTCTTACTTCACAGAACTATGTGTAATGATGTTTGTTTGCCCTGCACAGAACGTTTACATAGCGCGTTGACATAGGACCAATTATCACCTTTGTAAGGTTTCAATGCAGCTCTTGGAGCTCAGCAACACACACACTTTAATGCATTATACCAAGGGCATGGCTTTTTGAACCATTTTCAGAATTGGAAGACCTAAAGAAAATAGTGTATTCTTCAATTTATAGGGGGGAAAACTGAAAAAAAAGTGTTACTTTTTAATTAGCAGAGTTAAGTTGCATATAAAACAATGTACATAGCATGTTTTGAAACGTGGAACTACACCCATTTAAACGAAATATAACCTCCCTTGGCAGCTACATGTATCAGTTGTACTTGCTATGCCCATCGAGATATTCAGTATTGTTTACATTTGTGGTCAATTATTTTTATACCTTGTGGTTCCCAAATGATTCGATATTGGAGTGTAAAATGTTGTGTTTTTGTTTAACTTAATGAGTACAACAAGCATACAAAATACTGCAAAGAAAGGAATCATAGGTGTCAATAAATGTGTTGATTTGACTTATAATGACCCACATGCATGTAGTGTACTGTGCATATGTAAGCAGCTCACAAAAATAGCACATTCACAATTAACTTTCCTAGCAGATAAAGGTGGTTATTCTGCATCCAATCGCTAAACCTTGGTAGAACCTGGCTGCAACCACCCCCTTTCTGATGTGTCTGTTGAAGTAGGGAGGGTTTCTCAAAATTGGGATTTCCAAGTACTGAAAATGTGCAGAGTAATGTTTTGAACCTTGCAGAGAAATTTTCTTGTTGTTTTGCCCGTTGCATCTGTTTCCTCCCTTGTAAGGTCTGTCAGGGCTGCTGCAAACCTTTGCAAATCAAGGAATAAATTTCCAGTAATGATCTCACATCCCATGGTTCTGGGTCTTGGAAAGCTCTTGATTCCTCCACCTTTGAGACTTCCGTTTGACAGTGTCTCCACCAACTACACTGTATGTGACCCAAGTATGTGTCATCTTGAATCTGCATTTTGCAGGTTTTGCCGTTGACTCAACTAATATCAAAAACATTTGATTGGATAAGGGGTTTGTAGGAGGTAAGATGCCCTGCTATACTATTGGGCACTGATGCCCAGCCTAGGATTGGTTAGGATCTTTCATTGAATGCATCTGGAAGAACATATGCTTACAGGGCGTTAGCAACAGACATGCGCTGTCCCTAGTACCCATAGCGAGCGTAGTAATGCCATGACACAGGCTGGTCACGAGCAATTCTCGACATTAAATTGCATCTTGATGACATAGATCTGCTCTTACAGTGTGAAGTATTGATACCTTCTGAGGCTCGTGGTTGAGTTTGGCCCATAATGTGGGTACACTCAGGCATGTCCACTGAGCCTACAGCTGGACCAATGGGTGACGCTGATCACCATTGGGTCGGCCTGTGTCCCAAACCAAGATGCTGGTGGCTATCCCAGGGTAGAAGTCCGAAGGGTGTTTGTTAAGTGAAACCCCCCAAATAGTAGATTAGGTTTCAGGTTTGTGGGGATGCAATACGAAGATCGGATCAGGTACATAGACATGGGTACATGTACAGTGTACATATGGATGTACATGTCATGCTACTGGGCAGCAGCCATGGTTCTGGTGTGTGTCAGGGATGACGTGTATATCTTGTATGCTGAACTTCTCCATCTGACCAGCTTCTGAATGGTATCTGAAGGGAGGCCTGCCCTGGCAGCAGTGGTGGCAGCATCAGTGTGCAAACTGTGCATTGAATTTGGCTGTATCGAACCACATGGCTCTATCAGGTGTAGGAAGGTCGAGCAGAAGAACTTGGCTGTGAGTGCCATTCCATCCCTGTAGTGGAAGAGTGTTGCCAAGTGGGCTGAACAGCCACAGCATTCCATATACAGTGTACGCCTCCATTGCTGCCACTGGACACATGGGTGTAGGTGGTCGTCGTAGATGGGGCCACAGCTTTAGCCAGTCGGAGCTGGAGATGATGATTCGGATCTTGGCTAAGGTGTGGTTGGTGTTGGTTAAAGGGAGCGTCCTTGTGTGGCCATCTATCGGTTAAAATTGTGCCAAGCAATGGGTGGAGCTTCATCCATTGCCGTTGGATGGAGGTGCCATCCTTGTCACTTGCTTGCACGTCTGACTCTATATTATGCTGAAAAAGACACTCTGTCAGTGCCTGTTTCTTTCCAGCCTACACTCCTGAGCAAGTTGCAAGCACAAGGCCTCGCAGGTCCGAAGATTGTCTCTTGTCATCATGAGCAACTGAGCCACAGTCAGGCATAACTCTAACTCAAATAATCCAAATTGTGTTGCAAAAGCAATCTAGAGAATGGCTCATCCATAATTTTACATCATTCTTAACACAGCTTCTGCAGAAACTTTTGATACCTGAATACAGCATTTCCAGTGAAACCTCAATATTTCTTAGCAGTCTTATCTCTTCTCTAGTGGCCACTCAGTGGCACCTTGTGGGTTTTAACACTGTTCTTCTGCTAGAACTACTGTAGCTGCTCAGAATTGTAAGGATTTTCTCCTGCCTTGGTTACAAAGGTGCGGTGCAACAAACCATCTTTTATCTGGAATCTTATTCTCAGGTGCTGCACTGCACAGTGGTTTCTTCCGAGTGCATGAACTCTGACTTGGTAAAGTTGACACCTGAGGGTGTCTCTCACAGTACTGCCACAAGCTGTGAAAGTTTAGTTTCTCCTTTCTTGTCTCGTTTCTCAGTGTTTAGATCTTTGACTCTGTTGTCTAACTTCATTTTACTTTTTCTGCAAAATTAATTTTGGCATAGTCGGTATATAACAAACACTGACATACATGTACATGTACAACTACATGCAGTACAAGTACTTGTACATTTACATGTAGAATTTTAACTTCAGAGTGATAGACCTGGGCCCAGAAATATTCTGAATGGATGCACGTGGGCAATTCTATGCAGGATTTTGAATATACACTTATTGTTCTACAGAGTTTTGAGAATAATCTGTTCAGGGCTCCAGTGTATGCCCATGTGGTTCCAGAGACAGATTTTCTGGTCATTGCATCTGGAGACCAGCTGAACATTCGGGATGTGAGGACCGTCTTTGTGGTGGGCCAGGAGTGTCCCAAGGTAGAAGTGCCCGCACCTAACTCCAAGGCAGCAACACAGACACAAAAAGAACTCCTTCAGGTAAGTTACAGGGAAAATTCCCTGTCTATGTGTCCAGGTATGTTTAAAGAGGTACATGTAAAATGGTGACGATGCAATGTAGATTGCAGTTATGAAAGTACAACTGCATCCTGCATGATGGAGGAGCGCCCATTGCACTGTCTCTTGTTTGAGTGGGTGTGGATGTGTGTATAGTACTGTGTATATAGCACTGTGCAATTTATGTGTTTGCAATATACATGTACACGCAAAGGCATGTACTGTATATGTACATGTACATGTATACAATGCACTGTGGCCACTTAGAATCAAATTTGCTCCTACATATACTGTACATTAAGTAGCGATTGCCATAGTGTGTACATTGTACAGTATGAATTCTTTTGTTTAGCACATACATGTACAGTAGGGCAAATTAAGTACAGGGACATTTCCGCACTCCTTTCTGTTCATTTACATGTACATGTGAACTGACTTGTACACACATACACTACATTGTACACACATACATGTACACTACATTGTACACACATACATGTACATGTACACTACATTGTACACACATACATGTGCAGTTGTGTGTACATTGTACAGTGTGTACATGTGTATTGATGTGTTATAGTACATGTAGATGTGACAGCAGAACACAATTGTGTTGCGCAGTATTACAGCTTACCGCTGTATTGATTACATGTATGTGTTTGTCTTCCAACATCTGTATGCCATGCATGCAAGGTGCACATATTTAGGCTGTTCCAAGAAAGTGATGATAATCCAAGAAGAATTAAGATGGACTCCATCCGTAAACTGTTTCCTCCTGTTGCAATGTCAGAGAGTGTCATTAGAAAGGTTCTCAAGCTTAGTGCAGACTTCAAGAGAGAAGGTACAATATGTCATAGCACTCATTTGGTACTTGCTGCAGTGTGTGTACTAAGCTGTGCAAAATGCCCATTGTCTGTCCATCATTATTAACATACAAATAGAAGATCCCAATCTAAGCAGTGATATTGTTGTATCCATTGTTTACTGTGTGACGTGTAGGTTATGAGACGGGCTACTGGTATCTGAGACATGACTTCAGACTACCCTCTGAAGATGAACTGAGAGCCATGCTCAGTCCTGATCAGTACTGTGCGTACACCAGCATGCTTGCTGCAGAGCAGAGGTTGAAGGTGAGAGAGTGTAATATTGCAAAGGGAGTCTGTAGGGTGTTGGGGAACATTTGTGTATGGGCGCTGTACTGTACACACAGAGAGCAAGCTATGGGGTCAATCCACCATAAGTCAATCACTTTTCTGCATCACATCTTCAGATCTTGATGCAACTTCTCATATTTGTTTGCCTTGATATGGATAATAGGCATAATTAACATCCATATCAAGGCAAACAAATATGAGAAGTTGCATCAATATCTGAAGATATTGTGATGCAGAAAAGTGATTGACTTATGGTGGATTGACCCTATGAGTATTTGGTACTTGCACACTTTACTGCACTGTGCAGTGGCACAGGATGCTTGCTTATTAAAATTTACCATCCTGGAAATATATCTTCCTGAATAATTGAATTTTTAAAATAAGAAATGGAGCTGATGGTTCAATGTGAAGCTGCATGTACTGTATCAAATTCAAAATGCTTATTTTATCTATCAAGTTAATAACTTTAATGGTTTACAAAATATATATTCCTGAATAATTGATTTTTTACCAAACATTGCAACTTGGAAGGCTCACATCTTTGCCACTACAATGCAGATGCTGGTATATCAGCATTCTTAGCACAACTGACCGATCTAAATCATTTTTCAGGGCCGATACTCAAACTTTTTATTTTTGAAAAACATTGAGACCATCAATGATTATAATATGGTGAAATACATGTAAAGACCTTAAGTATCAACCAACACGTGACCTCTTTTTTGTAAAGTAAAGTTCCATATTTAACCATTTCATCACCCTGAAAAATGATTTACATCGGTCAGTTTTGCTAAGAATGAGCTTCAATTTGATGCCTGATATACCAGCATCTGCATTGTAGTGGCAAAGATGTAAGCCTTCCAAGTTGCAATTTTTGGTAAAGAATTTTGGCAATGAGATGTATTCGGAAGAGCAGTAGGACTCAAAATGGGTCTGCAAAATGAAATAGTTAAACCATTCCAGTTGTATTCTAAAATTATTTAGGTGAATAAAGTTTAAAAATTGCATTAAAACAGGTCTGCTTTTGATATATCAATTAAAACTTTTTTTATCCAATTAGGGTGTAGAGAAATGAAATGTGTTATTTGTCCGGACAATATTCCCATCATTAATAAGGATGATATGGTACATGTATAATAATAAATGTTTGTTTTTTGTTGTCACTTTTTTTAAAAAGCATTCAGTAACTTATCTGTGTGTAT
>JABACO010000022.1:5587286-5629426 GCA_013339895.1 Ephydatia muelleri
TTGTAGTACATACATGTATGATTCACATGCATGTACTGTACACGTAAAGTGTAAACAGAACTTTTCTTTTTCCAATAAGAGTATTGTTTCACTGGGTAGTGCGATGTATTTTCATTACCCTTCACACATCTTGCCTGCCAGATCAACCGATTGTCTCGTTGGCAAGTGATTGATATGGTCAGAACGATTTCAACTGAGGCAGCCAAGTCTGGAGACGGAGGTTAGAATGGCTGCATGGCATGTGGATCGATCGTGTCACTAGCACTTGCAATTAATTATTGATCTCACCAGTAAGGGAAGACAGTGGCATTCATTCCCACATCTGAATCTGTGCATGTACATGTAGTACACTGTATGTGTATGAGTACTCTTTAAAAGGACCAGTCCACAGGCTATTACATGTATGAACAGGTTATGGCAGGAGTGTTTAGAAATTACACTATTATTGCGAGGATTGTTTACAACATGTAGTTTATACAGACCTTTTACATACTTTGTATATTGTCTTTATCATCTCAGCTGGTCTGAAGTTTGCACGAGGTGCAAGGTTCTCACAGATGGAGGCACAGGAGAAGTATAAGGAGGAGTGCCAAAGAGTGTTTGACTTACAAAACAGGTGTGTGTCCATGTGCTCACTGTGCTGATGTACATGTAACTTGCAACAGTTCATGTACAGTGTACACGTGCATGTACATGTACGTGTACATCTTTATGTCCAGTGTACTCTGTGTGTATAGAAGATAATGAGTAAGACAGTTTTGTGTTTGTTGCAAGCTGTGTTATGGATGATTTTAAATACTTGTGAGTGGGGGTAGTGTCAATACTGTTATACACGTGCGTGATTATAGTTTCTTTTTGTTATGTAGAGTTCTGATATCAACGGAAGTACTCTCTACTGATGAAGATAGTGATAGCTCTGGTGAGAGCGATGACGAGCTAGGCAAAAACCTGGAGTCCCTGCTTGTCAGTAAAAAGACTTCTGCACAGCTCTCTCATGAACAGGAGGAAGCAGAGAGGGAAGAGCTTAAGAAACTTCTCTCAGAAGACAAGCCTGTGAGTTTACACATCGATTCGCACTGTATGTACATGTATACAAATAAAAAACCACTCAGATGGAAAAGCCAGTGAAACATCATCAGTATTAACAGTATGCATTTATTCTGTGCATGCATGACATGTATGTATGTGTAGTGTGCAGCTTCACATACAGTGTACTGTTCTGAATTGAATTGCTTTTTTGTGTTCTATTTTTAATTTCAATCATCCCTCTAAATTTGTTAGTCTAATGTTTTGCATAAGTTTACTTACATGTCAACTCTGTACTGCAACATGCACTACATGTATGGCTGATGTGGAACAGGTCTGCACTTCTTGACCAGCAGGCTGATATTTTCTTAGGTACATGTAGAGCTGTAGAGGACATCTGGCTGCATCCTATAAGTGCAAAGCTAATGACCCGCTTATCTTGAGAGCCTTGCATCTTGATTGTCATGCATTTGTTACTGACCAGTTGCTTGTGCTTTTTGTCTACACTAGTAACTTGTATACAGTACATATACATGTACACCTGTACATATCAAGAACTGTGCAGTTGCAAAGGAGCTTTGCATATTGACTAATAGTAATGCTAACTCTCTTTGGTATTTTAAGGAACCAGTTTACAGTACTATTGTTTACTCATGCAGTGGACATGTGTTTTCAGTTGATGTACTGTGTATACATTGTATAGTATATCGTTCTGTATCCTTATTAAAGGTGGCAAAGCCAGTTGAAACACCAGATTCATCAAATAAAGGTACATGTACTGTATTATTTGTATGCATACAATTAATGATAACATAGTGTACTGTAGGTACATGTAGATATGTGGACTAGAGGACAACTTGACAGTGTTATTCTTGATGCGGTTTGGCACATGTGTAAATAACCATTAAAAAATTACAGTACCATTGCGTTATGGTAATGATGTAATAATAATGACACAATAATATGCATGTTCAAAATCTTGTTGCACAATTTTGGAAACTATACATGTATATGTACTATACTTAGTATGAAATAATTTAATGAGTTAAATAAACTGTGCTAGGTACTGTACGGTAAGCTAAATCAAGACTCTCTGAAGTCCAAACCATGGTCTCATTCAAGCTGAATAAGTGGAGCTCTTTAACAACATTGGACGATGGTTATGATGTATCTTTGATTATTCATTTGTAACATTAATTATGACTCTGATCAAATTGTATTCCGGGCGTAATTAGCAGCAATGTACTTGATATTGTTTAATATATCAAGCTAATTTGATTTCACTTAGTACAGTAGCTAATTGTCATATAATTGCTTTCGTCTACTTGTATCATCATTCTACCACTTAAAAGTCAGTTAGCTACCTGTTCATGTAGTTACTGTACATGTAATTAATTGTGATATAGAACAGATAATGTGATCGTAGTGAGAACATAAATTTACTGTACGTGTACATTGTATTGTATTCGGCAGAGTTTGAAGTCAGTTCCGTACTTGTCTGTACCCTATCATTTCTGATCTTAATATTTCATTCACTTAATGCACCTGCTGTTTCTACAGATTCATCATTGATGGACGCTGATGATGGTGCTTCACTGATGAGCTTTTCTTCAATGGTGAGTTACTGGTGTACAGTATATGTTACTCTTGCATGTACGTGTAAGGTTAAAACATTGAATTGTCCTGCTGTATTGTTACTTGAATGACATCATGCCAGGACAAAGACAAAGCCAGGCTTTAATCACTCTCTGCACTGTTCAAATGCATGCCAATATGATGTAATGCATCTTTACATGCGATCTTGATCCTGAAGGTGATCTTCATTCATTTCTGTTTGATGTGTAGGGTGGGCGTCGTCTTGTAATCTCCAGAACCTTCCAGGACGAGGAGGGTCGGGAGTATGTGAGAGATGAGGTGGTTAAGGACCAGGCTGTGATCGATGCATACGTCTACACCAAGAAGAAAGGAATCACGTAAGTATGCTGTACTGTATTACTGGAAGGGTTGGTTCTATTGTGCATTACATGTAGCAGCATCTGTATATACTGTAGTGTTATGTTTGTGCAAATCATTCACACAGGCCACTTATAGCATGTACATGTACATGTACATTTACTATACACTGTATGTGCACATATACTCCATTGAACATGTTCTTTGTACTTGTATACTGTACATACTAATACCATACATGTACATACATGTACTGTGCATACTTTTTACTCTGGTCAGTAATTGGTTTACATTTAGATACATACATGTACACCTTGAATATTGCTTACAGACTTACACATGTATTTTTCTAGTACTCAATTAGCTGATCAAGACCAACAAACAAGAGATGAAATGAAGAAGGAAAAGAGAAGGTATACTTTGAGCACAAGTGTACACCTCAAAATCTTGCATGGGCAGCTTTTAAATTATACTTTGACATGTACACGTTTTAATATGTGAGCGCAACCTTTTCCTGATCATTTGGTGTCTTTGAGTGCATGAAAGTCAACATTTGCATACTCATATTCCAGTGAGAAGGGTACAGCAGAGCTTAGGAACAAACAGATCATACAGTGTACATGTAGTCGGTGTAAAAAGTTGTCCACTGTTGCAATATGTACACTGTACATGTTATATGCAGTAGATATCTGCACATGTATAGTTTGTATACTGTATGTGACTTGAAAGTACTGTACACACGAGTGCAAGCATAATCATCAGTTGGGCATGTGTGGGTACTGCGGGCTCATTTCTGAAATTGATACAAAGGCATGCATTGATAGTGTATGGATCCACTGTAGATGTAATGTTCATGAGTGCACGATGGGGTTCAAGTCCTTTGTGTCACAATCTGATCATGAAGGCTTCAAGACCAATTGCGTCGGCTGAAAAAAGTGGAAGAGAAGGCTAAGAAGAAGGCAGTTAAGCCAAGGAAGGAAAAGCCCCTGACTACCATCAACGTAAGCATCATTAGAAGATGCATGCACAATGTGCATACTGTACATGTACATGTATATGATATATGGTGCCGAATTGTGTTTCAACCTAAGGCCCTCTTTACATGTACCTGCCAACTGTTATTGGTACCACAAAATAATATTCATGTACTGTCGTGTACATTTACATGTCCATGTAGAGTGTAGTTTAAACTCATGGTTGTTCTGTGTTCTGTAGATGTGCTGTAGTGCCTGTGGCCAACGCGGACATATGAAGACAAACAAGAATTGTCCTATGTACAAGAATAATCCAGTCAATGTGGCACTCACAGACCAGGAGCTGGCCCAGCAGGAGTCCAGCATTAGCCAGGATGACCTTGTCAAAGTTGAGGGTACCAAGGTACAGAGCAGCAAAGATATGATACAAACAATCTGATGCATGCATTTGCAGAGGCTCATACAGACGGGTACTATTGCACATGCATGCAATTTAACCGAACATGCTTTTGACTTTATGTTGTGTGTACTGTATGCAGGTGCTGCTTAACAGGGTTGTGGTGGATCATGCCAATGATGTGAGAAGGAAGTCATTGCTCCTCCGCTTTCCTAAAGACAAAGTTCGTAAGAAGCGAAGACATGGAGAGGAAGAGTGTGATTATCTCGAGAAGAGGAAGTCAATTCAGAGGAGAAAGACCAACCCTGAGGTAAACCAATACATGGGCTCATTTACCATAATATGTTTGAGGTACTACTGTAAGAATTATGCTATCATTGTCTATGCTGGAGATTGGTAATGTACAGAATGTATTGCAATAAAACACCATTTTTTAGGCGTGTGGTACAGTATAGGCATGTGGTACAGTGTAAATGTACAAGGCGTACAATGTACAATGTGTATACTGTATAGGGGTACATATATTGAGTATATTTATGCGTACATGCAGGTACCATTTGCTGATGCTCTAGAGAAAATTGTAAACAAGCTGGCTGTAGTTCCAGAGGTTAGTTTCTTTATTTGCATGCATCATAGCATGCAGTAAGAAGTTACGTGACTCGTTTATTTATTACGTGTCAGTGCTCTAATTACACTGGCATTACTGCACATGTACATTAAATAATTGGGTGCACATTAACATTACAAGATTGCTGTTGTGTAGTCCACTGAACAGTCCACTGTACACGTATGTGCATTGTAGACGCAATACCCATGGTGTTCATTGCAATGTTTCGGCTTTTTCCCAAAGACTGGGCTCACTGCACACAGCATCCTTGCATTAAGGACTCTGTGTGTATGAAAGATATCCATGTAAAATTCTGTACTAACCGCAATAATGTAAATGCACAGTGTATGCTGCGTGCACACAAATACTCTTGGATGGTATTGTACACTGCATTGCAGGCATGGGCATTTCTCAAACCTGTGCAAGCCAAAATTGTACCAGATTATTACAATGTCATCAAGTTTCCTATGGATCTGCAGACAGTGAGAGATGTAAGTTTTTGCAGTCAATCGTTTCCCTCAGTGTATTAAAATAAAAACTTTTTCAGAATGTGCGCAAGCATGAGTACATTTCCAGACAGCAGTTCATGGAGCACGTCAATTTGATTGTGAACAACTGCATTACATACAACGGTGTGTTTTATTGTATTGGTCATTTAGTGTACCATGATGTGTGTGTGATCCACTGTAATTTGTGGAGTTGGGTTATGCATGTACATAAGTTTTTTTTATCATGATGTTGTTTGATCTTGCAATGTTGTTTAAATCCTTGCAATGTTTGAATGTTGAGTGAGTCCTTGCATGATGATTTTGATGTTGAAGTATTTTTGCATGAGGCCGAGTGTTCAATTTTATATATTTTTATTTTGCTGTAAAGTATTTATGAAATTCACCCGGAAAGTTTTCATCTTATGATATATCATTTATGGGTGTGCCACTCTATATCAAAATACAGTGTAATAATATACATGTACAGACACGTATAATTACCATTTGCAGATTATACAGGTACCTTGTATTTTCTAATCTGTGATATGTTCTGCTGTTTTTAAATGGGCTGTGGCAATAATGTATTTGAAGAGTTAAGTCTGTGAACATGCAATTGAGGCCTTTTTCGATTCAGTGGGAAATGATTGTTACATTCTGTTGTCTAACGAGGGTCTAGTTTTTAAAAGGTACATGTATCAAGGTGCCAGTATAAATATCTTGCACTTAAACACATAATTCGTCCTTTTGCAGCTGTTAATGAATGAATTTATTTATTTATTCTATTTACTGTATTTTAGTTCCTTAACATTTTGAATTACACTGTATATGACATACAGGTCTATTTTGGTAATGATTTCGTAGTTAGTTAATTGGTATTGTATTGTTAGGCTGGTTCTTGATATTCTTGATTCGTATATGTTCATCTGAACACCCCACATGTACATGTATTTACACTGTACACCTGTACTGTACTATTGATTGCAGGTTTCAACTCTGACCTTTCCAAGAATGCACAAAGAATGCTAGAAATTTGTGTTCAAGAAATGAAAGAGGTGTGTGTGTGTGTGTGTGTGTGTGTGTGTGTGTGTGTGTGTGTGTGTGTGTGTGTGTGTGTGTGTGTGTGTGTGTGTGTGTGTGTGTGTGTGTGTGTGTGTGTGTGTGTGTGTGTGTGTGTGTGTGTGTGTGTGTGTGTGTGTGTCCATGCACCTTGCATGTTGGTGTTCATGTTACTACTGATCTGTGCAGGTTGACAAAGAACTTGAGCAGCTTGAACAGGAAATCAATCCAACATTGGGTGACGATCCTCAAGTGGCACTGTCCTATCTGTTTGGGAAGGTGGTTGAAGAGATAAAGGCAACACCAGATGTATGTGTTGTTTATGCATGTATGGTACATATGATGTAGACCAAGAACTTCCTGAACATACATACATACCCTGTATGTACATGCTTGATCTCTTGTTTGTAGAGCTGGCCTTTTCACACCCCTGTGTCAGCTAAGAAGCTACCAGACTACTATAAGATCATTAAAAGACCTATGGATCTGGATACTATGCACAAGGTAACATGGTGGGAGGTCAATGTCTTTACGCTAGTACAGAATAAGTTGTGTTTTCAGCTATTGAACACTACTGTAATTCAAGTGACATGTAGTAGAGTGATATTATCATTCATGTACAGCAGTTACCAATAACGATAATAAATGTATGTGCCACAAGTACTACTCAGCACAGCCAGATATGTGTGTGATACTGTACAGTGTGCATGTGACATTGTCACCGCTTGATTAGTAAGCTTGCTGCTTCACATTGTTAGAACGTCAAGAAACACAAGTACCAATGCCGTGAAGAGTTAATCGCAGACATAAACCAAATCGTGGAGAACAGTATAACCTATAACGGTCCTTCGAGCCCATACACAAAAACTGCAGAGCTGATGAGAATGGTGGGCCTTCAAGCACTGGAATCTGTAAGCGTATAATGCAGCATTTCATTTTTTTCATGTTGTCTTGCCACTCTTCAGGCAGCTGAGAGCATTTCAAAGCTTGAGGAACAAATCCCACAGGTTCCCCTAGCACTGCGTCAGGAGTCATCAGGCAGCACCTTGTACGATGGATCCCAACCACTGAGTGTGGATAGTGATGCTATGGTGCTGGAGAGTGGTCAGGCGGCCTCACCTGTGGGCGATATTGATGTGGAGGGGTGGGAGGAGGAGAGTGTTGTGGAGGATGTGGTGGATGTGAAGAAGGTCTTGCTCGAAGATCTGCAGCATTCCAGCTCTAGTGAAAGCAACAGTGAAAGTGAACTTGAGGTCAATCAGTTTTTTTGAAGCCGTTTTACTGCTAAACTTTACTTTTTCTTTTTCATTCTTTTATTCACTTCGATTACTGCACATAAAATTTCAACTCTTTCAAAGTTATCGTTGTATATAGAGTTGAAGGTACATGTAGTTAAACGTACGCTCGCGGGTACAGTGCCTCCACCCCCATCGGCTACATGTGTATATGAGATGCGATACGCGTCCGCTTTCGTTTTATAGTCGTGCCAACTCGTTTTCGGGTCGTGCCATCTCGTGTTTGGGTTGTGCCATTTCGTATTTAGGTCGACAGCCCTGATGTACGAGTCGCGTCAGCTGGTTAAACACTGCCAAAATCGTTTGGGTCGATAATTGTTACGGTGGATTGAATTGCACAATAGCCATTGCCGCCGTGCTTTAAAACAAGTATTGTATTTGTTTATTGTCAGTACATTAATATTATAGACGTAACAGGGGCAGAATTATAACTCATAATTTCTACAGATGAGCGCCGGGTTGTACGTTCATCTTCCTTGCCATGCATCGTACGTTCTGAGCATGCAGTTACAAGACGATGAGTGCCCAATGTATATATAACTTCAGGACTCGAAGCAAAGAGATCCCCACTAACAACACATGATACCGAGACTGGCATCAACACTATACAGAGTGAGAATCCACAGTCTGACGCATCAAGTACGTGTCAATAAAAGTAGGTAATTAACATGCAAGCATTAATCAGTATACCTCTTCATAAATCAACAGTCATCTGAAAGATTTATACCTGCATCTGGGGTCTTAACTACATTCTTTAAGGGCACAGAGATGAGAAAATGTCTTGCACCAATTACCATGCATTGTTTACATTTAATAACTAACATCAAAAGCACAGTCATAGAAATGATTGATGATGTTTTCATCTGTTTTAAGAGCAGCACAAAATTGAAAAATTTGGTTGTATTGTGTAGAGAGCTAAAAGGATGTGGCTGAGGTGACTGAGGCACAAACAGTCAACTGGATTGAGCCAAGAATGAGTGTGTATGCGTGTGCATGTGTGACTGTGAGAGAGAGAGAGAGAGAGAGAGAGAGAGAGAGAGAGAGAGAGAGAGAGAGAGAGAGAGAGAGAGAGAGACATGCACAGAGAGAATACGACAAATTAGTGTAATGCATGTTTGAAAGTTGTACACCTGCATTTGAATTTAAACACATTTTGCCAGCTAAGTGTGAACATGTTGTCAGGCACGTGTGTATGCAGCTCCTACCTGAAGGGGATTAAATAATGTCCTTCATTGGCCACCTCAATTTTTGTTTTCATGTTACTGATGGTGTGTCAGGGAGGAGATTGGATAGGTGGTGTACTGAGGTGTGTGCTTACCCATTACATGGTTTTCCATGCCTTTTCACCATCAGAGCGACTATCTAGTCAGACATACACCTGTCACACATACCATGCCATGCATGTATGGCCCACATGATCAATAGCTTCATAGAGACAGCATGGCACTGAGGTGATGCCACTCTCCAAGAACTGCATGGCCATTCACTATGCAGCCATTTGCCTCTGTGCAGCTTAGTGGTGCATTGTGAGGATGAGTGGATGAATGTAGACATGTGCATGTATGTGCACATATGTGTATTGTGTATGTTTGTGTGTGCATATGTTTATGTGTGTGTTTGCATGTGTGTGTGTTTTTATGTGTGTGCATGTTTGTCTGTACATGCACCAGGTCACAGCAATATTTACTCTTTAATTTTCATGCTGACTTGTAAATTAAGCCTTGGGTGTAGTTTTTTACTTTAAGGTTTTATACTCTGTAAACAGCTTAAATATGCAAATTGCCTCCAGGATATAGCAGTGAGACCTGAACTGTTGTTGAGGAACCTGGGACTATAGTGGAATGTATGTGACTATGGTGGAGGAACCTGGGACTATGGAGAAGAGTGTGGACCTTGAAAAGGTGGGGGTTAACCTATCAGCCAAACGATTAGTCTTCATTCAATCTACAACAGCAAAACGTTAGCATACCGTCAGGAATCCTACCTTTAGCACAGTAATGTGATAACCAAAAAGATACCTTATTGATCAAAAGTGGTCAGCATTAATCATCATTCTTATCATTCCTTACAGAGTAAACAATGAAGCCACCCCCCCCCCCCCCCCAGTTGACTGATGCAAAAGATTCACTGCTTCTGCTTCTAAGCTTCAACCAGATGCGACATGCTGATAACAAATCCATGAGTAGGGTGTTTTTCCTTGTAACATGGCCGTTTCATTTCATGTTTTTACTTTTGCACATTGATCAATTGAAGTCCAATTGTATTGTTCAGTGTACAATGTGCCCTCAACTAAGCAATATACCTTTAAATAAATGCAGTGGAAGCATATGGTGTTTGGGGGGCTGAAGCCATGGAGTCGCTATCACATCTGGCCTCGCCTAAGGCAGTGATTCTCACCGACTTTTACAGTAGGCTGAACCTGGACCTTGTCAGAGCAAACACCATCGCCATTCTGACCAGATGCATTGCATCTGATATGTAGAGTGAACATGTATGTGTGTTCTGTATTTACTTGTGTATCCCATGTTATTTAGGTTATGTAATAATAGTGTTGTTATTAGAGAAATTATTATCTACAAGCAAATATTGAATTAAAAATTGCATGCAAATTTTAACAACGTACTTGCAATAGAAATAAAAATTAATAAACACGACACCCTTAGTTTTTCTCAGGTCTAAAATGACTTGCACCGTCTTTTTTTTTTTTTTTTTCTCTACATGGCTGGTCCTTTATAGCTTGTACTCACAAGTTCCTGCACACAAAGGTTATTTTTTATCACTTCTCCCACTTCCTTGTCCTTAACCACACAGGAACCCACACACCAGAAGCTGGCTCCACGTACATGTAAAGGAGGTAACCCACAGAAACCAAGGCAGTGTCACACCAAATGCCTTGCTTGATTACATCAACACTATTGCACCACCAAAGGTTATGTGTCACAGAAGAGACCCACAGTTAGCCCCAACACAAGTACTATCAGTAACAGACTTACTTAAGTGCCAAATGTGTGACCAAATGCTGGTGCAGCCACTGCATTGCACTGCAATGCAGTTGTATGTATAAAGTGCATCAGTGACTACATAGCAACATCTGCCAGCACTCAGTGCCCATGCTGTGACGATAGCTGCCAAGTTCAGTGCAGGCCAGCTCCAGCCATGATCCAACGTCTCCTCCATGATGTGATGGTGTCCTGTAAAACATGTAATAAGCACATTCAGGCAGGGGATTATATGGCACACACGATTGCCACAAAGCTGATGTTCAAGAGGAAATATGTGCTCCACGGTGATTCGCTGAATCCTGTCTGAAAGCACGAAGGATAATATTATACAAATCCAGACAGGAGGAATTGTAAGTAAAGAATGGGTGATGAGTGTTTACTTACTTTTTTGTTCTGTAGCCATTGACCCTTGTGTCTGTGACAAAGGCCCTATCTTCCAAACATGAGACTTGCTGCAGCAGAACTCTGAAGTGATGTGTTAGTGAAGTTTGGGGGGTGCATGAGAACACTGCTTTCACCAGAAAGAACTGAAACAGTCGTTGAGGAGGAGATCAGAGTCCTGGGGAAGGGAGGAGAAAAACAAGATACTGACTGAAGCTGGGATATCTCTTGATATTGATGCAAACACAGGTCTAGCAATGAAGCTACGTTATGCATACCATGAAACCAACTTCGAATACTTCAAAGGTAATTCAGTGTAAATGTTTTGTATACTGAAATACAGTATGCATGAATATTTACTTGTATTAAACACAGATCGTTGGCACATTCCAGTGTACACATAGCCAGTGTGAGGAGGCAACGACTAATTGCTAAGGAAGTGATTGGAGACAATCTAGAAGCTGAAATTGGACCTCTCTTTTTATCACGTCCTTCTTATGAGGATGAGATAAGAGCAGCTGCCTATGTCTACACTCCTAACCTCATTCAGAAAGTTAAACACAAACTTCTAGATGAAAATGACAGGTTAATGAGTAGAGTGTGCATTAATATGAGTTCCTTTAACAGTGAAGGTACTCTAACATGGCATGGTGGAGTAATACCAGGCAATGAAGTATGGATCAAACTAGGTGGAGATAAGGGTGGTGGTGGTTTCAAAATGAACTTTCAAATTGTTAATACCAGCTCACTCAACTCCATTTATAATACTTGCGTGTTTGCTTGTTTTGAAGCACAGGGCACTATCGCCAACCTTCATATAGCCCTTGACAGATACAAGGAAGATGTAACTTTAGCTGCATCACAATGGAAGTCAAGAATATCAAGATATGATTCCAAATAATGTTTTTAACCCCATCATTGTTATATGTTTACAGAGGCTACAACATAAGGGTTTTCATGTCTGTAGTCTATGAATTTTTGTGTGCACTATATGGAACGTCAGGTGCAAGTAGTCGGTATATGCACCCTAGAATAGATAAATACATGTTACTTGCTACAAAATAGGGAAGCAGCCATGTTTGTTTTGCTTGGTAACGCTTGATGATCTTGAGAGTGGTTGTGGTTTGAGAGCAGCTTTTGTGAAGCGAATGCTAGAGTCAATGCATAGCGATTACCAAAGATTTCTAGCTCTGGAGGGAATATAAAGAAAGTCCAATTGCAAGGGTGAACCCTTGTTCAGCATTCCTCTCTCTCAGGTTAACTATCATTGAAAATTGCTTCATAAATCCAAACATATTCTTTATCATTACAGGTCTGCCTCCCTGGACTGCACATATCTATGGGCATTTTCTTTAAATTATACTCATTACTTGAAGAGGAATGCCATTTGATGGATTTAAAACTTGCATTGCAGATGTCACCAAATATGGAGCTAACTACTGCATCATATGACGCTTACGTAGCTGCACCTTACTACATACAAAGAGCAGTTGGAAGCCATTTGCCTAGAACAGTCAAGTGTGAAGGATTTGTTCAACTACTCTGCCATGATTGTAGGAGTAGTCCTCTTCTCTCCAGTCTGGTAGAGGAAAATGAGAGATGCAGCAAGTAGGGTGTGTAACCTCCCCTGCATAATGAAAATCGATTTTTCCGAATACTTTTAAAACACTAATCGATTTTTCAGGTTTTTGTGGATCTGAAAATCGATTTTTCCGAATAATTTACAAAACAAAATCGATTTTTCCGAAAAGGTTTTGCCAAATTTCCTGCCGAATACCTAGGTTATTCAGGTTATGGTGCTTGTGGAGTGCACACTGAGAAGATAATTTATGACTGTACAGAAATCCACATTGTCTTGCACCAAACTAGAGCTATGCATGTCAGTTGAAAACACAGAGACACAAAGGTCTACAGTAGCATGTGTTTGTCATATAGAGTTTAATAAATCAGTTGTATGTCTTTACCATGCACGTGTACATATCAATTGTAATGTAAACCTAACCATCCAACACTAACTACTGAGACCAGACATCACCATTAAAAACTCACCCCACATCACCCTACAATCACGTACTACTACACTTACAATCATCCAACATCACGTTCTCGCTATAAATGCATATCCATTAGTATAATTGCGTAATGCTCTCCAATTCCTACACATACTCAAACAGAGCGCGCATACTTATTTGAAGTGGGTGAAAAGTCTGTCATTCTATTTCACTCACTAGCGCAATACTAAGATACACTTCGTACCACTGTACAATAAAACAATACAATACTAGTACCGGTACATAAATTTAATGCTACTACATATAAACACAACTCGTGGCATATACTAATGAACTTCGTTACTTACTTGAAGACGATGATAAAAGCATTGAGCTAGTACACGCTGTATATTTTGTATCCCCAATTGATGCGCATTAAATGTTTAGTATTATATTACTATCTATTTACTCAACACCTTAAATTGCTTCCGTATGTATAAATAGTAAAAACAACAGTGACGTATGTTATATATATATAACTCTAATTATGAAATACTCTGTTGAAAATCATATCCGGATATTAGGATAAAACGGTATTCGAATAATGGGCGAATTGTTGATGCTGACGACGAATACCTAATTACCTCTGAATGGAGAAACATAAACCGGTTATTTCGAATAGATAAAATTCACTAATCGATTTTTCCGAGTAATGCTAAATTGCTATTCGAACGGATAGGTTTTTGCGAATATCCGAATAACCCGAATAACCTGATAACCGGTTACACACCCTAGCAGCAAGAAGATAGCTGAATTGGTAAGTGGAATGCACTTTGGTATATGGATTATTTGCACCCTCTGATACAGTACTTAGGGTAAACGGAGGGGTAGGGGGGAGGGGGGGGGGGTGATCTTGTGAAAGTTTACATGCACCTGTTTTTAACCTCAAACATGAGAATGCATCTAATGCATGTAGGAACAAATGATTGCTGATGTTAACCTGAAGCTAGAAAAAGGGTTTGCTGTGTCTGAGGTACCCTTTGTGAAGGGAGTGGAAGCAGCTCTAGAGTCTCTACATGTACAACGCCAGCAATATCATGGCGGCGCATTCATAGGCAACCATGTACACAAGTCATTGCAGGCAAAGCGAAATAAATGTTTATACATTATACTTTATATCATCTTAATTCCATTTCAGGATCAACATACACACACACTGTGCACATCCCTAATTGACACTGCACTGAAGCACTCACCACAACTGGTCGAGGAAGCAACTGCTCTGTGTGAGAAGTAAGACAGCCTTCTCTTTGTTCTCTCAGTGCCACAACTTATACAACAAGAACTGTATAACTGAACAGGAATAGAGTACACTTGGTAAGTATCGATCCATTCACAACATGCATGCATTGCCAATAATAACACATGATCACTGATGATGGCTTTTATTACAGCAGAGTCCATACAAGTATTTAGACCATGCTTTTCCTGGCATGAAAAGGACAGTAAAGAACTCGAACACCACGTCAGTGAATGGGTGGACATGTGCAATGCAGGCTTTGGGCTGATGGGGGAACAGGGCACAGAAGCTATACACAACCATTTCAATCAGTTGTACATGCAGGACATATGGCAGTATGACAAACAAAGTACAGAGGCTAAAGGGGCATTATGCAAGAACACTACCTGAGTGTACTTCAGACACTGAAGTCGAAAAGCTAAGCCAAAAAAGAGTACGCAACGAATTAATAGTGTCTTTTTTCCACGTAAATGTGTGTCAGTATATCCATATAAGTAACAGTTATACCTAAGTCTCACATGTACAGCGCCTATGAGAGGGGGGGGGGGGGCCAGGCCCGGGCCATGAAGGGGTCCGGACCTTTAGAGCCACGCCCTTGGCGGGCAGTCCTAGGCCACCCCCCCGGGCCGGTAATGAGCGGCTTGTTTACGGCTATTTCGTTCCGAGTACATGTAGCCCAATTTTTTTATCGGCGTTATAACCATGCAATCACAGCGTAAATTTACACTTTCTATTTAACGAGCGAAATCGAGAATGAGCTATCATCATAAATGAGCACCCAGAAAAGAAAACGAAAGCAATGCGTGTTGAAGGAGCCAAAGGACAGAAGACGCTTCAACAACATGGCTTTGATTTAGTACAATACTGTGAGGCCGGAACCGAGCGTGACAGGAATCAATACAGCAGCCGTCTGCCGAGTGCGGAAGCAATGATAGGTCCATCAGATTACGAAATAGCTATTGAAGGATTGAGTAGTGTCTCAATCAAAACCAGATGCTGCTGTTAAAGGATCGAGTGAAAGCCGGGAGATTCATGTTGAGGCCTTAGACTTATAGTGACAGTTGAAACCAATAGTATTGTAGCTGTATGATGTAGGAATCTTCATCAAGGGAGAGTGCCACAAGTGAAGAACTAGAAGAAGGGGTTCTGAAAAGCTTCTGCTACAATAGAGCGTTCCCAGTTTCTCTTCCGTGTTACAAACTGCCAAACGGAGAAGACGTTCATTGAGATTGACTAGTCTGGAACATTTAGGTTGCATGCATATATATCAACATATCAGGCTAGGGGACCCAGGAAAACTTTTGCCCCGGGCCCCTGGCCCCGGGCTGACTCTCGGCGGCCCTGCACATGTACATTATGAGAGGACCACTTCGCTACGTAAAAAATCTGCCCTGTTCAAATCGTTGCCACGACGCGCAGAATATAAGCCCCATTACACCCTAAACAGAACCAAATACAGCCATCTCTTGAGTACACGTTTCTAAAAGAGTTATGTAAGTTGGCCTGGCGGATTTCTCAAAAAAGCCTAGTCACACGAACAACTCAAAATAAATTGCATTTAGTTCCGGCCCTCTCTTCTCCAGTGGCGTGGTGGCCAGGGGGGGCCGGGGGACAATTGCCCCCCCCCCCCCCCCCCCCCCCCTCCCCCTGCGGGGCTTAAAAATAGGGGCGCCACCGAGCACAAGGGGCGCCAACAACTGAAAGTTTGTAACAATTAATTTTCCTTCCGATACGTAACTCATACCATGGCAATTGAATCGGCAATCACTCGTTGGAACAAAGGCCGTGAGGCGCTCCAGGCTCCCCCCCCCCCCCCCCCCCCCCTTTTCAACCCTCCACCCTCCATGCAATAAAATGCTATTGATTTGACCGTATCATGTGTATAGACGCTCTATGTCAATCCAAGGTTATTAACATTAACTATTAATAATCCTTGGTCAGTCCTACTAGTACAACGTTCATCGCACGTGCACTGATTTCAAGTGTTGGATGGAAGACAAAGGGAAAAGAAAGAAATCCGGAGCATCGTATCTTAAAAAAGGGTCGATGAAGAGCTAAACTTAGCATAGGTTTCTGAAGAAAAGTACTGTTCATGAGAAACAGGGCCTTTTGTCGGTTATTCAAGATGATCGCAATGTGCCGATCGCAATTGACACGGCCGTCACAGGCAGCCTTCATGATGACACAACAAGTGAGCCGTTAATTCAGCTAGCGCATGCGCACGCATGTACTTACATATTTGATTATTATTTAAGGCGGGTTTACAATATGACGCTCGCCCAACGTAGCGTCAGCGTCAGCGCCAGCGTCGATGAATCGTCGTATTGTAAACATCATCGACGCTGGAATAGACTTGAGTTCTATTCCAGCGTCAGCGTCAGCGTTATTTTAGGAGTTATTGGTAAAATTATTATCTTGATTTGACAAATGGAAATAGAGGCAGTACGGGGTTTTCCGAGTTTGTGGCAGGTTTCCGCCCGTGTCTACAAAGACTTGAGAGCGAAAGAAAATTTCCTGCAATAGGTTACCTTGTTCCCTCCTCCGCTGAAAAATGGGACGTATCCACATTTCTCTGTGTCTTCGTCGTCTTCTGCGACGCAACAAAGCAAGGATAAGAGCAATTTTGCAAATTCTCCGACATGCTTATGTGCACGGTTAATTTGTGTTAATTTTGTTAATATGTAATATTAATATGCTTTTGTGTTGCGTTTACATAAAATTGTAAACCATACTGACGCTGACGATTCATCGACGCTGGCGCTGACGCTGACGCTACGTTGGGCGAGCGTCATATTGTAAACCCGCCTTAACATGCGTACGAGCGTAGCTTGCACGGTTGCGCCGGGGGGGGGGGCCAAAATATGCGAGTGCCCCCCCCCCCCAGTCAATAAATAGCCACCACGCCACTGCTCTTCTCGCGTATGTAAATACAACAAAGATAAAAGTTATACTGTTTTAGTCCTCGAAGGGCGCCTGACCGAAATATCAACTCATAGTGAGCTTACGTTGTACGGAAAAAGAAGGATAATTTCATGCAGTGCCATGCGGTAACTAGGCAGTTGCCTGTCTCCAAACTGGGGTTGAGGGCGAGACCTAATGTCCAACTTTTCAATGGAATGAAACAGCCGTGAAGTACGTACATACATACATACAACAGAATGTATCTAGAAGCTATTCTGAAATAATGCCGGGTATGCTAACCAAAAATTTATGCATAAACAAAAAGGATTGACATTTAGAATTATAAATTTCAGAACAGGATAATATACTAAGTAGGGACCATGGGTTCGTGCCAGATGGCTTTTGCTATTTTATGTCAGTGCAACAAACCTTTCCTTGCGTGGGTCCAGGGTAAAATGGAGAAGTGAACATGGTATGGATGATGGAGCAGGTATCCCCCATTTTCCTCACTGATGTGGTTTTTCCAAAAAGTGTTCATTTCACAGTAACTTTTTTTGTCTAAGTGTATGTGTGTGTGTATTTATTTGTATTGTTACATGTGTATTACATTGTTTATATTATATAGTCTTACATACCGTTCTGAAATTTCAAAAGGAGAATTATAGAAAATTGAAGGATTTTGATGGAATAAGACAAATCTAATGTTTTAAAAACAAATTTCAGAGCAGGAATTGTGATCTGCATATAAATTCAGCGCTGAAATTTCAAAAGGAAATTATACATGTTAAAGAATGTAGCTAATGTATGCGATCGGTTTAAGTGTTTAGATCTTTTATATTAAAACGTTAATTTTACAAGGAAGAATAAGAGCAAAAATGAGATCTACCATATTAATGAACCATTAATAACCATTAATGACAAATTGAGGAACAGCTAATGACAAAGTTCTATGACAATCAGTCATAACATATCTGAAATTTCAAATAATAAAAATAGCGTTTTAAATCGCCGTCTACACGTACACGCATATCATCTACGCTTAGACGATTTATATAGTATCGTATATATCGATTGAGTAAAGTTAAAAATGCTACCTACCCATGTGCCGCTTGACCTGTTTAGATGGCTCGATAAGAAAATATGTGTAGATGGTCGGTCGATTTAACATTAACCAAACACTCCTTTCATGTAGTACGGGGCGGCATAAGGACATGCAGCATGCCAGCTGCTCTCTGCATGTGCTGCCCTTATAACCTTTTTTAGTGTGCATCTATCATGCCGGCATGGCCCACTGCAGTTGCTATAGTCGAATATTGGGTTACATGTACATCATCTTCATCGGTTTGTTAGATTATTAAAGACGCCGGGTACCTAAACATGAATATTGGCTGTGTGCAGTCCTTTGGCTTGATATGTGTTCACGTCTCTACTTGCAAACTGATTTCTATAGAAATTCTTCGGTTGGAGCTCTTGTTGACAACTTTGCCCCTGACTTCCAACGAATGTACTGCAGCATGTTGAGAGCTACCATAGGCATGCAGCTGCATTCATTCAGTTAATTGATAGTATGATCATGCGCAGTACCATCAGGAAAGTTGTTAATTGACTGTGCTTATAGCACATGTGATTAGTCCGCCTCGTTTTTCGCTGCAGGGAGAGCGACAGCTCCCCGCTGCTATGCGGTTCACAATACGTATGCTATACTAGTCACTTGTACGCTGCAGTCTACTTCAATGGAAACGCATAGTCCATATACATGTACATTGTATACATCTATCTAAGCTATGGCAGCACAGTTCAGGTGAATTGAAGTCCAAGAGCGCTTCGCCATATGTTATTGGCGCTATTGACTCCGAACAGGCCGTTGATTGTGGCGTCGCACTGCATCAAGCCGCCATCAATCCTCTCCCACTCTCCAATGCAGGGCTTCTTGCACCTCCAGATTGAATCGTCCGGAGCAGTACCGAATATTGAGTGTGTTCCAGAGGCCGTTACGTGCTTCAACTTACTCGGGATTTGCTTCCAGCTCCCACAGGCAGAGTAAAGATATCGTTGTTGCTGTTCACACCGTATACGTAGTCGTACCCTCCGTCGATCTGCTTGAGCTTTCCCGGGACCAGCTCCCATCCTCCTGTGCAAGGCTTCTTGCACTTGAATATGTCGTCGTTGGAGTTGACTCCCCAGATGTGGATCATACCCTACAGACGGCCCCTATGAATTTTAATGAGCGCTATATCATTGATGTAATTAGCAACCAATTAACAACCAATTAACAGGGTCACATTTGAAATGCCGCGCTCTCAAATCTGGTCATGCAAGAGTATATAATGCCTCGTTTTTGACACGATATCTCATTTCGCGAGCAAAATGGCTTTTCAAGATGTCGGACCTCTGATGTTTGGGCCTACGGAAGACGTTGTGCGGTTTTTCAGAATGAGAAATGTTTTAGCATGATCTGTCCAGTGTGCAAAGTAAGTAAAGGGTTCGATCCTTATGCGAACATGTGGAGTGGATGTGCTTACTTTTTTATAATCTCTGCTTCAGGTGTCAGATACCGATGGTGGAGTGCACTCGCTCTGATGTTGCAGATGGATGTGGTTGGAAGTGTTCTTCTTGTAAAACAAGATCATCTATTCGGGAGGGAAGTTTTTTTTCCAAGTCCAAGTTGACCCCTTCAAATCAACGGCCTGTTCGGAGTCAATAGCGCCAATAACATATGGCGAAGCGCTCTTGGACTTTAATTCACCTGAACTGTGCTGCCATAGCTTAGAAAGATGTATACAATGTACATGTATATAGACTATGCGTTTCCATTGATATAGACTGCAGCGTACAAGTGACTAGTATAGCATACGTATTGTGAACCGCATGGCAGCGGGGAGCTGTCGCTCTCCCTGCAGCAAAAAAAGAGGCGGACTAATTACATGTGCTATAAGCACAGTCAATTAACAAGTTTCCTGATGGTACTGCGCATGATCATACTATCAATTAACTGAATGAATGCAGCTGCATGCCTATGGTAGCTCTCAACATGCTGCAGTACATTCGTGTTTTGCTTGGTGTGACTTGGAAGTCAGAGGCAAAGTTGTCAGCAAGAGCTCCAACCGAAGAATTTCTATAGAAATCATTTAGCTCTGTTTGCAAGTAGAGACGTGAATTCATATCAAGCTAAAGGACTGCAGACAGCCAATTTTCATGTTTAGGTACCCGGCGTCTTTAATAATCTAACAACCGATGAAGATGAAACCCAATATTCGACTATAGCAACTGCAGTGGGCCATGCATGATAGATGCACACTAAAAACGTTTATAAGGGTAGCACATGCTGAGAGCAGCTGGCATGCTGCATGTCCTTATGGCGTCCCAGAAAACCTGTACTACATGAAAGGAGTGTTTGGTTAATGTTAAATCGACGGACCATCTACACATAGACGAAATTATTAAAAATCATCACCCGTAGACGCTACTTCAGAGCAATTTTCGGGTATTAATATCCTCCAACAAATATTCATTTTCTTATTGAGCTAAACAGGTCAAGCAGCACAAGGGTAGGTAGCATTTTTAACTTTACTCAATCGATATATACGATACTATATAAATCGTCTAAGCGTAGATGATATGCGTCTACGTGTAGACGGCGATTTAACATTAACCATTTCTGCCGGCAGAAATGGTTAATGTTAAATCGCCGTCTACACGTAGACGCATATCATCTACGCTTAGACGATTTATTATATATCGATTGCGTCTACGCAGAAATGGTTAATGTTAAATCGCCGTCTACACGTAGACGCACATCATATCAATCGATATATACGATACTCTATAAATCGTCTAAGTGTAGATGATATGCGTCTACGTGTAGACGGCGATTTGACATTAACCATTCTGCCGGCAGAAATGGTTAATATTAAATCGCCGTCTACACGTAGACGCATGCATATCATCTACGCGTAGACGATTTATATAGTATCGTATATATCGATTGAGTAAAGTTGAAATAGCTACCTACCCATGTGCCGCTTGACCTGTTTAGATGGCTCGATAAGAAAATATGTGTAGATGGTCCGTCGATTTAATATTAACCGAACACTCCTTTCATGTAGTACGGGACGCCATAAGGAAATGCAGCATGCCAGCTGCTCTCTGCATGTGCTGCCCTTATAACCTTTTTTAGTGTGCATCTATCATGCATGGCCCACTGCAGTTGCTATAGTCGAATATTGGGTTACATGTACATCATTTTCATCGGTTTGTTAGATTATTAAAGACGCCGGGTACCTAAACATGAATATTGGCTGTGTGCAGTCCTTTGGCTTGATATGTGTTCACGTCTCTACTTGCAAACTGATTTCTATAGAAATTCTTCGGTTGGAGCGCTTGTTGACAACTTTGCCCCTGACTTCCAAGTCACACCCAGCAAGACACAAACGTAGTGCAGCATGCATGTTGAGAGCTACCATAGGCATGCAGCTGCATTTATTCAGTTAATTGATATGCGCAGTACTATCAGGAAAGTTGTTAATTGACTGTGCTTATAGCACATGTGATTAGTCCGCCTCTTTTTTCGCTGCAGGGAGAGCGACAGCTCCCCGCTGCCATGCCGGTTCACAATACGTATGCTATACTAGTCACTTGTACGCTGCAGTCTACTTCAATGGAAACGCATAGTCCATATACATGTACAATGTATACATCTATCTATGCTATGGCAGCACAGTTCATGCAGGTGAATTAAAGTCCAAGAGCGCTTCGCCATATGTTATTGGCGCTATTGACTCCGAACAGGCCGTTGATTGTGGCGTCGCACTGCATCAAGCCGCCATCAATCCTCTCCCACTCTCCAATGCAGGGCTTCTTGCACCTCCAGATTGAATCGTCCGGAGCAGTACCGAATATTGAGTGTGTTCCAGAGGCCGTTACGTGCTTCAACTTACTCGGGATTTGCCTCCAGCTCCCGCTCCCATCCACAGGCAGAGTAAAGATATCGTTGTTGCTGTTCACACCGTATACGTAGTCGTACCCTCCGTCGATCTGCTTGAGCTTTCCCGGGACCTGCTCCCATCCTCCTGTGCAAGGCTTCTTGCACTTGTATATGTCGTCGTTGGAGTTGACTCCCCAGATGTATCCGTTCCCGGAGGCGCTCACGTGCTTCAGCTTCCCGGGCAATTGGGTCCACGATCCACTCCCGTCGACATTTCGCTTGTAGATGTCATCGTTGCTATTCACTCCCCACGCCTCCATATCTCCTGCGTCGACCTGCTTAAGACTTCCTGGGATCTGTACCCAATTGGCGGCACTGCATGGGTTTCGGCACATCCAGATTTGGTCAGCAGAGTTCACTCCCCAGATGTAGTTGACCGATGCCGAAACGTGTTTCAGTGCTCCTGGTATTTGACCCCAGTTCTGCCCATACACCGCCGCAAAGCAAGCGACAAACCACCACGATGCTTTCAGCTGTTTCATTATCGCCTTCAAAATTAATGTGCATTGATCACTGCCGAGTCTACGATTTTATAGTGGAGTAGAAACGCATCACGTGAGCGCACTTAACGAGGTGCTGATGCAGTGTTGGTATTGTTGTCCTATTCCCTGTTCTTTAGCATGTCGCCGTTGCTCCGCGCATAGCCGCAAGGTCATTGACAAGCCCGGGAACAGCTATCCTCCGGTTTTGGCTTTATATTCATGTGTAGATACTCGGCGTCTTTAATAATCTAACAAACCGATGAAGCATGATGCAACCCAAATGAATATTCGACTATAGCACCTGCAGAAGGCCATGCATGATAGATGCACACTAAAAAAGGTTATTCTTTTAAACATTTAATCAAACAGGCTCTCAGCCTAGACCACCAACTTTCTTTGCACTGCACTGATAACACAAAATGAACAACAACCAGTACTATAAATCTGTGTTTACGTAGCATTCCCCAAAGCGAGGCCATTTTGATTGTCCTTATTAATAATCCATATCCTTGGAACTGAGTAGTTGGAGTTGTACGTAATGCGCGTGATGTGCAAACCGTGATTGCAGTATTGTCAGATCAGCTTTGGTGTCGACTCAATGTGTAGGTGGTCATGGGAATAACAAGAGAAGGAAATCGGTAAGGTTCAAAATGGTAACTGTAAAGATTATTGTGTGGTAAGACGAAAAGTGAAGTGGGGTTTTGTACTGAACCTCTAAGAGTGATAAACTTCAGTCATTCACTGCAAAAAAAAAGTGTGAAGGTCACCCGTTTTGTGGTGTGACGCTCGCAGGCACTCCAAATCAGGTGTGACCTTCACACCGAATATATGGGTGAAATCGATTTCACACCGTCTAATGGGTGATTTTATTACATCGCAGAGCCAGTATTAATAACCAGAATTATAAAGTCAAACAAAAATAATAACACAGTATGAAAAAGAATGTTTATAACACAAAATGGCAAGTGTTCCTTCATGGAGGCTGTATGGCAGGCCTGTCTCCCACACACATCCATGTTGCTGTTCAGTCGATCTTCAAATCATTCTTTTTCTGTATTAATAAATAACACAAATCGGCTGGAGTTTAACTGGTTACACATGAATGGGTCTGTATGAATTTAATATTAATACACCTACCACCCAAACATACATACACTTGGACATACCCAAATAATGTCCAATGATGGTTTCTGCCATGCTCCTGAATGATGGCATGGAACCAGCTAGTCCAAAAGGAAGTAGAGTGGCAAGGTTTACTAATAGCAACAAGAGTACAGTGCACTTAATACTTGACCACACCCACCTTGCCCATCCTGGCTGTATGGACAGCTGCAAATGTCCTCACAAGGTTACCTGGTGGGGCTTGAACGTCATGATATGAGACGCCAGGGCTCAGAAGATTAGCCTGAAATAGGTGTGGGAGGTGAAGATAAAAGTATGCAGTTTGACTTACCGTCCCTCTTGGATACAGCTTTCTCTGTGAAACTGAATTGTTCAGCTGACCCTACGCAATGAAAAATGATGCTACTTCACTCATACACATGGATGCAAATGCAACAGTGAGTCGTATCACAATTGTGTGCCATTTGTTTTGTACTATGTCAATCCTCCTATGCTTTGAACTAGACACTAATCCGGGGAGGTAGGGAGGGGGAGGGTACCTTTGACATGGTTATATCTATGAAGCCATTGAGAATACTACTGAATAACACCTTCACTAGTGGAATTGAACCTTTGCAATCAGTGTTAGCTGTGAGTTCACATCCCCATCTCCCCTCTGTCTACCACATACCTCTATCATCTCCCTAGCTTGCAGTGAACCGGAGCAATCACCCGGTCCACAGTCCCTTGAATGCAGGCAACGCCTCTTCCATGTCACCACACACTATTGTTGGTAAATAGGAAAAAATGTCAAGCAGAGGTAGGAGTGTTAGATAGAGATTTCAAGCTTGCCTTTCAGATGTTGTGTATCAGATATACAGCAATGTGTATGTGCTCATGAAGGACACATGGGTGAGGTAATGAGACTCACTTTGTGGTGGAAAAAACGAACTCCAAACACAAGAATGTAATGAGAGGTCAGGGTTCTGAATGTCATAGATTGCAGGTCAAGTGTGCAGGTCATGTTGCATGAATGCTCAACATGTACTCTTAATTATAAAATCTATTATCTGCATTCAGGTTGAAAAGCTGCAGTTTTTTTTTTTTGGGGGGGGGGGGGGGGGGGGGGGGGGGTCCAGGCACCCTGACAACAGTGCATTGTTTAGGACACTGGGTGTGGGGTGTGGGAATCATAATTATATTCAATAAACAGTTGTGTAGCAATTAGAATTGACTACGTTCGAAAATATGTTCAAACTTTAGGTGATAATGATAAGCATTTCTGTTTTCCTTTCTGACATACATAATATTGTAGTTGAGTGTGAATTTGAATGACTTCATGTGTGTGATTGTTGTTTGATATGAAGTTCAACCTTAATTATGTATTTTCATAGCTCTCACAAAAATGCACTAGCTCTAAACAAACAAAAGCATTCACACACACACACACACACACACACACACACGCACAACAAGGCTTGATATGGAATAGTTAATGGTACTTGGATTTGAAGTGGAAGTGCAAGCGTGCATTTGGCACATTACAAGTGGTTCAAAACTCAAGTAGAGAGATTACGCCACTGGAGGTACCTACGTCTCTTTTGCGACAACCACAGGATGGCAATTCCAATTCCCGATCGCGTATAAACAGACCTGTGACGTCAAACAACACAAACTTGAATAAAACCCAAAAGGGTACAGAAGCCATGCATTATCTTGAATTTGTCTTGATTATAGTAGCAGCTAAAAAAAGAAAAAGTACCAAACGAACTTCATTTTGCTGTTCTTTACAATGATTTAAATCAGTATTTTCCCATGAAAGTACCATTAACTATTCCATATCAAGCCTTGTTGTGCGTGTGTGTGTGTGTGTGTGTGTGTGTGTGTGTGTGTGTGTGTGAATGCTTTTGTTTGTTTGGAGCTAGTGCATTTTTGCGAGAGCTATGAAAATACATAATTAAGGTTGAACTTCATATCAAACAACAATCACACACATGAAGTCATTCAAATACACACTCAACTACAATATTATGTATGTCAGAAAGGAAAACAGAAATGCTTATCATTATCACCTATAGTTTGAACATATTTTCGAACGTAGTCAATTCTAATTGCTACACAACTGTTTATTGAATATAATTATGATTCCCACACCCCACACCCAGTGTCCTAAACAATGTACTGTTGTCAGGGTCCCTCTGTCTACCACATACCTCCATCATCTTCCTAGCTTGCAGTGAACCGGAGCAATCACCCGGTCCACAGTCCCTTGAATGCAGGCAACGCCTCTTCCATGTCACCACACACTATTGTTGGTAAATAGGAAAAAATGTCAAGCAGAGGTAGGAGTGTTAGATAGAGATTTCAAGCTTGTCTTTCAGATGTTGTGTATCAGATATACAGCAATGTGTATGTGCTCATGAAGGACACATGGGTGAGGTAATGAGACTCACTTTGTGGTGGAAAAAACGAACTCCAAACACAAGAATGTAATGAGAGGTCAGGGTTCTGAATGTCGTAGATTGCAGGTCAAGTGTGCAGGTCATGTTGCATGAATGCTCAACATGTACTCTTAATTATAAAATCTATTATCTGCATTCAGGTTGAAAAGCTGCAGTTTTTTTTTTGGGGGGGGGGGGGGGGGGGGGGGTCCAGGCGAGATGGGGATGTGAACTCACAGCTAACACTGATTGCAAAGGTTTAATTCCACTAGTGAAGGTGTTATTCAGTAGTATTCTCAATGGCTTCATAGATATAACCATGTCAAAGGTACCCTCCCCCTCCCTACCTCCCCGGATTAGTGTCTAGTTCAAAGCATAGGAGGATTGACATAGTACAAAACAAATGGCACACAATTGTGATACGACTCACTGTTGCATTTGCATCCATGTGTATGAGTGAAGTAGCATCATTTTTCATTGCGTAGGGTCAGCTGAACAATTCAGTTTCACAGAGAAAGCTGTATCCAAGAGGGACGGTAAGTCAAACTGCATACTTTTATCTTCACCTCCCACACCTATTTCAGGCTAATCTTCTGAGCCCTGGCGTCTCATATCATGACGTTCAAGCCCCACCAGGTAACCTTGTGAGGACATTTGCAGCTGTCCATACAGCCAGGATGGGCAAGGTGGGTGTGGTCAAGTATTAAGTGCACTGTACTCTTGTTGCTATTAGTAAACCTTGCCACTCTACTTCCTTTTGGACTAGCTGGTTCCATGCCATCATTCAGGAGCATGGCAGAAACCATCATTGGACATTATTTGGGTATGTCCAAGTGTATGTATGTTTGGGTGGTAGGTGTATTAATATTAAATTCATACAGACCCATTCATGTGTAACCAGTTAAACTCCAGCCGATTTGTGTTATTTATTAATACAGAAAAAGAATGATTTGAAGATCGACTGAACAGCAACATGGATGTGTGTGGGAGACAGGCCTGCCATACAGCCTCCATGAAGGAACACTTGCCATTTTGTGTTATAAACATTCTTTTTCATACTGTGTTATTATTTTTGTTTGACTTTATAATTCTGGTTATTAATACTGGCTCTGCGATGTAATAAAATCACCCATTAGACGGTGTGAAATCGATTTCACCCATATATTCGGTGTGAAGGTCACACCTGATTTGGAGTGCCTGCGAGCGTCACACCACAAAACGGGTGACCTTCACACTTTTTTTTTGCAGTGAATGACTGAAGTTTATCACTCTTAGAGGTTCAGTACAAAACCCCACTTCACTTTTCGTCTTACCACACAATAATCTTTACAGTTACCATTTTGAACCTTACCGATTTCCTTCTCTTGTTATTCCCATGACCACCTACACATTGAGTCGACACCAAAGCTGATCTGACAATACTGCAATCACGGTTTGCACATCACGCGCATTACGTACAACTCCAACTACTCAGTTCCAAGGATATGGATTATTAATAAGGACAATCAAAATGGCCTCGCTTTGGGGAATGCTACGTAAACACAGATTTATAGTACTGGTTGTTGTTCATTTTGTGTTATCAGTGCAGTGCAAAGAAAGTTGGTGGTCTAGGCTGAGAGCCTGTTTGATTAAATGTTTAAAAGAATAACCTTTTTTAGTGTGCATCTATCATGCATGGCCTTCTGCAGGTGCTATAGTCGAATATTCATTTGGGTTGCATCATGCTTCATCGGTTTGTTAGATTATTAAAGACGCCGAGTATCTACACATGAATATAAAGCCAAAACCGGAGGATAGCTGTTCCCGGGCTTGTCAATGACCTTGCGGCTATGCGCGGAGCAACGGCGACATGCTAAAGAACAGGGAATAGGACAACAATACCAACACTGCATCAGCACCTCGTTAAGTGCGCTCACGTGATGCGTTTCTACTCCACTATAAAATCGTAGACTCGGCAGTGATCAATGCACATTAATTTTGAAGGCGATAATGAAACAGCTGAAAGCATCGTGGTGGTTTGTCGCTTGCTTTGCGGCGGTGTATGGGCAGAACTGGGGTCAAATACCAGGAGCACTGAAACACGTTTCGGCATCGGTCAACTACATCTGGGGAGTGAACTCTGCTGACCAAATCTGGATGTGCCGAAACCCATGCAGTGCCGCCAATTGGGTACCAGATCCCAGGAAGTCTTAAGCAGGTCGACGCAGGAGATATGGAGGCGTGGGGAGTGAATAGCAACGATGACATCTACAAGCGAAATGTCGACGGGAGTGGATCGTGGACCCAATTGCCCGGGAAGCTGAAGCACGTGAGCGCCTCCGGGAACGGATACATCTGGGGAGTCAACTCCAACGACGACATATACAAGTGCAAGAAGCCTTGCACAGGAGGATGGGAGCAGGTCCCGGGAAAGCTCAAGCAGATCGACGGAGGGTACGACTACGTATACGGTGTGAACAGCAACAACGATATCTTTACTCTGCCTGTGGATGGGAGCGGGAGCTGGAGGCAAATCCCGAGTAAGTTGAAGCACGTAACGGCCTCTGGAACACACTCAATATTCGGTACTGCTCCGGACGATTCAATCTGGAGGTGCAAGAAGCCCTGCATTGGAGAGTGGGAGAGGATTGATGGCGGCTTGATGCAGTGCGACGCCACAATCAACGGCCTGTTCGGAGTCAATAGCGCCAATAACATATGGCGAAGCGCTCTTGGACGTTAATTCACCTGCATGAACTGTGCTGCCATAGCTTAGATAGATGTATACATTGTACATGTATATGGACTATGCGTTTCCATTGATGTAGACTGCAGCGTACAAGTGACTAGTATAGCATACGTATTGTGAACCGGCATGGCAGCGGGGAGCTGTCGCTCTCCCTGCAGCGAAAAAAGAGGCGGACTAATCACATGTGCTATAAGCACAGTCAATTAACATCTTTCCTGACAGTACTGCGCATATCAATTAACTGAATAAATGCAGCTGCATGCCTATGGTAGCTCTCAACATGCATGCTGCAGTACATTTGTGTCTTGCTGGGTGTGACTTGGAAGTCAGGGGCAAAGTTGTCAACAAGCGCTCCAACCGAAGAATTTCTATAGAAATCAGTTTGCAAGTAGAGACGTGAACACATATCAAGCCAAAGGACTGCACACAGCCAATATTCATGTTTAGGTACCCGGCGTCTTTAATAATCTAACAAACCGATGAAGATGATGTACATGTAACCCAATATTCGACTATAGCAACTGCAGTGGGCCATGCATGATAGATGCACACTAAAAAAGGTTATAAGGGCAGCACATGCAGAGAGCAGCTGGCATGCTGCATGTCCTTATGGCGTCCCGTACTACATGAAAGGAGTGTTTGGTTAATGTTAAATCGACGGACCATCTACACATATTTTAATTCTTATCGAGCCATCTAAACAGGTCAAGCGGCACATGGGTAGGTAGCTATTTCAACTTTACTCAATCGATATATACGATACTATATAAATCGTCTACGCGTAGATGATATGCATGCGTCTACGTGTAGACGGCGATTTAATATTAACCATTTCTGCCGGCAGAATGGTTAATGTCAAATCGCCGTCTACACGTAGACGCATATCATCTACACTTAGACGATTTATAGAGTATCGTATATATCGATTGATATGATGTGCGTCTACGTGTAGACGGCGATTTAACATTAACCATTTCTGCGTAGACGCAATCGATATATAATAAATCGTCTAAGCGTAGATGATATGCGTCTACGTGTAGACGGCGATTTAACATTAACCATTTCTGCCGGCAGAAATGGTTAATGTTAAATCGCCGTCTACACGTAGACGCATATCATCTACGCTTAGACGATTTATATAGTATCGTATATATCGATTGAGTAAAGTTAAAAATGCTACCTACCCTTGTGCTGCTTGACCTGTTTAGCTCAATAAGAAAATGAATATTTGTTGGAGGATATTAATACCCGAAAATTGCTCTGAAGTAGCGTCTACGGGTGATGATTTTTAATAATTTCGTCTATGTGTAGATGGTCCGTCGATTTAACATTAACCAAACACTCCTTTCATGTAGTACAGGTTTTCTGGGACGCCATAAGGACATGCAGCATGCCAGCTGCTCTCAGCATGTGCTACCCTTATAAACGTTTTTAGTGTGCATCTATCATGCATGGCCCACTGCAGTTGCTATAGTCGAATATTGGGTTTCATCTTCATCGGTTGTTAGATTATTAAAGACGCCGGATACCTAAATATGAAAATCGGCTGTGTGCAGTCCTTTAGCTTGATATGTGTTCACGTCTCTACTTGCAAACAGAGCTAAATGATTTCTATAGAAATTCTTCGGTTGAGCTCTTGCTGACAACTTTGCCCCTGACTTCCAAGTCACACCAAGCAAAACACGAATGTACTGCAGCATGTTGAGAGCTACCATCGGCATGCAGCTGCATTCATTCAGTTAATTGATAGTATGATCATGCGCAGTACCGTCAGGAAAATTGTTAATTGACTGTGCTTATAGCACATGTGATTAGTCCGCCTCTTTTTCGCTGCAGGGAGAGCGACAGCTCCCCGCTGCCATGCCGGTTCACAATACGTATGCTATACTAGTCACTTGTACGCTTCAGTCTACATCAATGGAAACGCATAGTCCATATACATGTACATTGTATACATCTATCTAAGCTATGGCAGCACAGTTCAGGTGAATTAAAGTCCAAGAGCGCTTCGCCATATGTTATTGGCGCTATTGACTCCGAACAGGCCGTTGATTGTGGCGTCGCATTGCATCAAGCTGCCATCAATCCCCTCCCACTCTCCAATGCAGGGCTTCTTGCACCTCCAGATTGAATCGTCAGGAGCAGTACCGAATATTGAGTGTGTTCCAGAGGCCGTTACGTGCTTTAACTTACCCGGGATTAGCCTCCAGCTCCCGCTCCCATCCACAGGCAGAGTATAGATATCGTTGTTGCTGTTCACACCGTATACGTAGTCGTACCCTCCGTCGATCTGCTTGAGCTTTCCCGGGACCAGCTCCCATTCTCCTGTGCAAGGCTTCTTGCACTTGAATATGTCGTCGTTGGAGTTGACTCCCCAGATGTATCCGTTCCCGGAGGCGCTCACGTGCTTCAGCTTCCCGGGCAATTGGGTCCACGATCCACTCCCGTCGACGTTTCGCTTGTAAATGTCGTCGTTGCTATTCACTCCCCACGCCTCCATATCTCCTGCGTCGACCTGCTTAAGACTTCCAGGTATCTGGGTCCAATTGGCGGCACTGCATGGGTTTCGGCACATCCAGATTTGGTCAGCAGAGTTCACTCCCCAGATGTAGTTGACCGATGCCGAAACGTGTTTCAGTGCTCCTTGTATTTGAGTCCACTTCTGCCCATACACCGCGGCAAAGCAAGCGACAAACCACCACGATGCTTTCAGCTGTTGCATTATCGCCTTCAAATGTGCATTGATCACTGCCGAGTCTACGATTTTATAGTGGGCATAGATAGTAGAAATGCGTCACGTGAGCGCACTTAACTAGGTGCTGATGCTGTGTTGGTATTGTTGTCCTATTCCAAGCTCTTTAGCATGACGCCATTGCTCCGCGCATAGCCACAAGGTCAAGCCCGGGAACAGCTATCCTCCGGTTTTGGCTTTATATTCATGTGTAGATGATACTCGGCGTCTTTAATAATCTAACAAACCGATGAAGCATGATGCAACCCAAATGAATATTCGACTATAGCACCTGCAGAAGGCCATGCATGATAGATGCACACTAAAAAAGGTTATTCTTTTAAACATTTAATCAAACAGGCTCTCAGCCTAGACCACCAACTTTCTTTGCACTGCACTGATAACACAAAATGAACAACAACCAGTACTATAAATCTGTGTTTACGTAGCATTCCCCAAAGCGAGGCCATTTTGATTGTCCTTATAAATAATCCATATCCTTGGAACTGAGTAGTTGGAGTTGTACGTAATGCGCGTGATGTGCAAACCGTGATTGCAGTATTGTCAGATCAGCTTTGTGGTGTCGACTCAATGTGTAGGTGGTCATGGCAATAACAAGAGAAGGAAATTGGTAACATTCAAAATGGTAGCTGTAAAGATTATTGTGTGGTAAGACGAAAAGTGAAGTGGGGTTTTGTACTGAACCCCTAAGAGTGATAAACTTCAGTCATTCGCTTGTTCCATTAAGCAAGTGATTCAATAAAATTAGTCTCGTTTTTTCTCAGCTGTGTCTCATTATGAAGTTGCCCGAGCACATTAACTGATCGGTCGCATGTGACCGGCAAGCGTGCGAGTCATTTGAGCACAGAAAAGCTGAACTCCACAGCAACGACAGTGCGGCCGGCAGAGCACGATAAGGGTGTTGATTGCACATTGATTCTCAAGGGGCTGAGAAGAAGCTAGGGTTGTCTAAAGAGTTGCAACTTGTCATTGTCATGTCATGTATTAAGATGCGCCGTACATAGATATAAAGAATTGACGTCGTGCAGTCAACTGCACAAGGGCGTAACTTTTGTATGAGTATTGTCATGTTGTGTTGGTGAGAAGATTGCTTGTTATATCTGTGTAGTTGTGAGCGTGTTTGAATACTAGTGGACATGTCTATAGCCAAGCCTCAATTCACGGAGGGTTGTATCTTTGCTCCCCTCTACTTATGCACTGGTACTAGCTATGCATGTAGTTTGGATAATTGCATGCATCCTACAGCACTTGACTACACTAAGAAGGTAGTAAATGTGACCTTTTCCCTCCATATTATTACAATAAGAATGAAATTATGGACCACTGTTGATCCTGTGTTAGGCCTACTGTGTCTATATCCTTATTGCATATCCAGAAATCGCCCATACATCGGCAGTCATCTTGCGATTTATTTCAAACTGAATTTTAAACACGTTTATAAGTACAATGAATCGGTCTGATTATGATATGTGTACTTTGTACAATTATCCCATGAACCATTCTTTTAAACCAAAATCAAGACAAAAACTTAATTTCTACCGCGCATAATTTATTCATAAACGTATGCCATTCTAGCTGAAGCTCAATGAATGAAGAGCGTAGGCACGGATGAATTGGCGATTTTGATATGCTTATACGCAGGAAAAAGTTGATTCGTTAGCTTTTACAGACAGCACTTTCCAGTAGCTACGTAGGCTTCACCTAGCTAAACAGCCTTCGATTAACAACAGTCTGTGCCGATCTGTATCCGCATGGGTGCATGCGGATAGAGCGTCAGTACATGTATTCGCCAACGGAAGAGCGCTATCCCAATACTTACATGAAGGTTCGTAACGAAAAGCTTTAAGCCTTGCAGAGCTGTCAACCGTTAGCCATTAAGACTGTTAGCTTTTTTGAATACTGTTAGCCCCTAGGGTATAAATGGTCCCCGGATTTCGCATTAGGTAGGACGCAAAACTTATATGTTAGTCTTTTTATACTTCTCCATTCAAACCCAAAGTTAGCCTTTTTATAAGGCTGTGTTAGTCTTTTCTGACCTTGACAGAAAACATCTCTGGTCTAGCTGAGCAGTTAATGTACGTCAGTATATCATGGCGACCAAATATTATGTTTTGAACCTTCCCGGAATGTGTGTGCATTATTTGGAAGTCCTTGATGCAATTCAGTGTAAGAGGTTTCTGTGCGGGGTCTCTGAGTGTGTGTGTGTGTGGTGTGTGTGTGTGTGTGTGTGTGTATGTGTGTGTGTGTGTGATACACACACACAACACACACAGTGCAGACACATACACACATAGTGACAGACACATACACACACAGACACAGTGACAGGCACATACACACAGTGACACACACATACATACACACAGTCTTGCTCTGTTCTGGCTTCACAAAAAAAACTTAGTTTGTCACTGTTGCATTCGTTGCATTCAACCTCAAAATCACTCAGCCATACACCTTGTGTGTTCAATAAAGGGCTCCTGAATTGTTGTCCATTATTTTGCAATCTAACGCACATACACAGATACATATAGGCATGCACACACAAAGATTAGCACATATGTGTACACACAGATATGCATATAGGCATGTACATTTGTACAATTGCATAGAATTACTCAATGTTTCAAAATGTTGTGTATCTAAAGTTTCACAACTGGCTCCCAAGCTGATGCTGCTGGACAACCAGACCTCCTGCTATATATGCAGTCAAGGGCATGTTCCATACTTGACTGGGAGCCCCAACTGTTACAAGAGCCGGCGCAGTCCCACGCTACACCAACGTAACATCTAGCGCAAACAGAACCGTTACGCCTGCGGAGGCGTATACTAGTACAAACTTACTGCTAGTGTACCATACACGTTCAACCTTCAGGAAGTAGTCTCGTACCCAGACCCACATCGCAGCTGCGGATGGATTACATCACCGCTACGCGAATAGTGGGTCTGGTGTCCTCCTGTACATATTTCTGTCCAGTTATTGCATAATACTTACATTCCAACGTCGGGAGGAATGCAATTACGTAGTATGAATAATATTATATTCAGCAAGAACGCAATTAGTTGTTAATCGTTTAATTAGAAACGTGTGTCATGGATAATTGCAAGCTGTGTGGTGCAAATACATTGTTGGAGACAAACTTAAAGCCGCTCCCTTCTCAGTACAGTATCTTCCCATATTAAGGAAGCAATCACTAGTACGCTTAGCAACGAACGTGACTTGGATAGCCGTTAAACTGATGAGGGGAGATACGACTATAACGATGCTTCGCTTTGCGTTATTCCTCGATACCGGTAGCTCGTCAAATACCCATGGCAGAACGCCGTAACAAAGAGACTTCCCATACCCATGTTGGTACGCTTACGAACGTGTCCCGACCACGGACCACGTCTTCGATGACTCGGAACTGTTCGTCCTTAACTTTGGCATGCCCCATACGTTCACCCGCCGACTGAATCGCACGTTTTACCTGTACATCATCCATCTCCAGCCTTACCGCCATAACTGATATCAGATAACTTCGATTGATAAACTAGAGTATGCATACCTCAAATCTGATTGGTCGCTCCAACATTCCGGCGCAACTGGACAGAAATTTGTACAGGAGGACACCAGACCCACTATTCGCGTAGCGGTGATGTAATCCATCCGCAGCTGCGATGTGGGTCGGGGAACGAGACTATTCAGGAAGCTACAGAGATTCAAACAGAGATTCGCCACTCTTCCCCATCTCGAGTTGCTGGAAAAACGACGGTAACTGTTCATAAGAGTTACAATGACGTCAGCTCAACTGCGTACTAATTTGCATTTGAGACGACAAAATGATGGCATCGTACACAAGCTCACCATTGGACCACGCCCCGTGCCACACCCCTGATATTGTTGTTTATTTTGTTCCGCGGCTGAGCCGACATGTTTAAATAGCGATAATCTAATTATGAGCCAGGGTGACGACGGTACCTGAAGTAATGAAGTTTAAAATTCAATCGAACCGACAAAGTATCACAGCAAAAAAACGCGTCGAATCAATTATTGATTTCACAACGGATTTTAAATCAATTGTTAAATCAAGGCATGATTTCACAGTAAAATCAAGTGCGCTTGATTTGCGCTTGATTTTACTGTCAAATCAATTGCGAATCAATAATTGATTTGACGAGTTTTTTCCACTGTGTATCAACTATGCAAATAGCATTAAAAAAACACTAAAATGTATCGAAATGTATATTCTTGCTTTGCACCTCCACTATCAGTTGAGGATGAAAAATTATTAGCATTGGAATACAATAATTAGGACATTTTGAAAGCTATTTGTGTACATGTCTACGGAAAAGCAGTTTTAATCAAGTCGAACCGACATATAATTATTCATGATCACACCACTGTTGTTCCCAATATTACTTGATTTAGATGAAGACGTTTCAGAGGTTGCAACTGTCTTAGCATGTTTCACGGTCTAAAAATAATGTAACAAAAAAAAATAATAATTGTGTACACTCAAATGAGGTGTACGAATGTTTTCTTTGATTATTTTAAGAAAATTATAAACTAAAAATTCAACTCCAATTTCAAATTTGGATACTGGGTGCCAATGTTATGAGAGTTCATAGAGACAAATTCCAATACCAAACCTATGCAAATCTGATGTCCTTCGATTTCTGGATATGGGTAGTTGAAGTTGTACGTATATGCGTGTTGTGCATGCAGTATTGACATATCAGCTTTGGTGTCGATTCAATGTGTACATGGCCATGGGGATACCAAGTGGAGGAAAGCCGTGGTGATGTTCAAAAAGGTAGCTGTTAGGAGTATTAATATTCCGCGGTGGAACGCCTCCACCTCCGTAATATTGAAATATAACGTAATGCCCTAGCAACGAGCATTGACAACCACCGGCCTCGAGCCTACACGACAACATAACTTCCTTCGCCATTTTACAAGCCATACAAAGATAATAAACTTTTGTTCTATTTATTGCCCAAATCACATGGCTTAAGGTTGTGTCTTCGATATGAACTGTAGCGTTGAAAGCGACTACCTTGAGAAGGACCATTTAACTTCGAAGCGCTATGAACAAGACGAAAGAATTTTTGTCGGCAAACTGAAAGCAGGAAACTAACGAAGACAGATGGTACTTACAAATTGTAGAATAGATATTTTGCCATATTATATGCAACACCATCAGGACAATAGTCCTACTGTATGCACATCTAAATAACCTCCAGCAAGAACAAAACTGTCTGCATCATTATAATGATGCCCATGACATGCTGGAGTGATGGCAATTGCAGAGGGAACAAACATTTAAACGATCCTGAAAAGATCGGTTTTATGTATACCAAATTCTTAATGGCATTTATTAATCACATTCATTTTCTTTGCAGCATATTTATTACTATTATTTCCGATCGTAGACCCTAGTAATCTGCTGGAAATGCAGTAGTATTATTGTGAAATAGTTTAAGTCAACAATATACATACTCAGACAATGACCTGAAGAGAACCAGACGGAATTGAATCTGATGCAGGAACATGTTGAAGGGGCAACTCAAGAGTGCCTCTTTTTCTCAATTGCATTTCTATATATATTCTACGAACAGTAACCTGTGTTCAGTGCAGAGGGTGTGTTATTGCTAGAGATCCTTCAGATTGAGTAGGAGTTCGGTTCAGTACCGTTTAAAATAAATCTTTCCTTTTGTGCTGTTTTAATGGATGGTGCATGTGAAAGAATTGTTTACTTTCAACACTCTTTAAGAGACATACATGGTTACATTAACACGTCATTGTACAAAACGTAAATCTACCGGATTAAATGTGATGATACCTGTGTTCATTTCTCCTGTCATGCGCAAAATATCACGTGATCCATCTTGTACAAATATGCTTGCAACCTGCTAAACCTTCAGTGGTCTCACTCACATCAACATGTACGTGCGAAAATCGATAGAATGATGGTACTCGCAATCCTTGCTACAAATGCTATGCCTTGTGGGGACAGCAATTGCTCGCTATGACAGCGGTCGAGAGGAATGGCGACTGTTGGAAGAGATACTGGAAGACAGGACATATGCTGAACTGTCAGATCAATCCGATGGCTAGGATGTAGAAAGCGAGGATAACGATCAAGCAGACGAAATAATGGTCTTGGCTTTAGATGGTGAGGAAATTGACGCGAAACCCAACTGGATGAAGTCGAAGATGTTCAGTATGATAGAATATATTCAAGCCCAATGATTGTGATCAATCAGTGTGGATCGTATGCTGAAAATTTTGCGAACCAGATAAAACCTCTGTCTGCACACATGTCTGAGATAATCGTTAGGTGCGGAATTTGTTCCTCTATTTCACTGAAAGGACAGGTTAATGTGAACATTGAATTCTGCAGTGAGGCCAGTAAGCCATTATACATGTACATCGCGATGCAACATGCAAATGCATGCATGTGTCTCACGATTCTCAACTTGTATAGTTGTGTTTTGTAACTTCTTTTTTACCTCATGTATGTAGATGGAAGATCTTGCCTGAATTCAACCTCTCTAATTCTGCCTCAATGCAAGCCTGGTACACTTTTCAGGCGAATACAAAGAGTCCCGTTTCAGTTCTATGTATAGGAAGAAAGAAAGTGAATGGATACCTGGACTTCAACCTGCCTTCATCCCACGTACTTGCAGCTCTGCAACGCCCCGATCAAACAGCGGAAATGACTTTGCCAGTTATAAGAAGTTATATCAACTCCGGCCAAAGTATTTTTTTTTTAGGCAGAGCTGCAGTGTTGTGTGTACATTGGACTCGCATGCACGTTCATGTACTTATGTAGCTAGTTTCTTTGTGTTAGTTGATCACTACTTCTAATGTTGCAGTTTGTATCTTGCTGAGCCTGCATTTTCCAACTTAACTGTTCTCTCTGAGATTGTTCGGAAATACCAGAAGTATAGAAATATAAACACACTTTAGCGCTACTGCCACACTTGAACAACATTGTAGATACTGATGTAATTGTGACACAGACCACTCCACATTTTTAGATGATCTGCAAATGATATTCTTTGTAGCGCCACGTTATTGTAACAAAATCTGATTATTTATTTTCTACTTTTTTCCCTGGTCATTTGGGGAATCAGCGTTGCTCATCATGAATATTGATCCTCCATAGGCTGCCAAGGAAGTACCCTTTTCTCCACAGGCACAAGGTGAATATTGATCCTCCATAGGTTGCCAAGGAAGTCCCCTCTTCTCCACAGGCACAAGGCAAGTTGCACAACATAAAATGGTATTAGATTGATTTGGTTAATGAGTGTAACACGTACAGGTGTCTCAAATTTTGGCAACGGATTTTGTACACATCTCACTCTAGTTTAAACTTAGTCAGTCACCTGATATGTTCGGTTATGCAAGTTAGGCATAGTTAAATAATGTGGAAGCAATTAAATTAATTTAAAATAATTATTTTATTTATTAAAATTAAGCCTTTTGTAATAATGTGTATTTTATATGTATAAAAAAAAATCAAGTGAAATCAAGTCAGCTAACTGTGCTTATAAATTACAAATATAGGCAACTAATAGTCAATAAATAACACGGGTCCAATATAAGATTTTCAATAGCTAATTATTCATAGTTAATAAATCCTAAAGACGTAAGGTTCCCCATTTTAATCATTCATTATTAATAAATTGCAGCATTTCACAATATCTAACCAGGGGATAATATACACAGCTAACTTACATGTACAGACTGTCCATGGGAAGTTGCCACGCGTATTAAAGTGTAATACCCTCCCTCCCTCCTCCCTCCCTCCCTCCCTCCCTTCCCTCCTCCCTCCCTCCCCTCCCTCCCTCCCTCCCTCCTCCCTCCCTCCCTCCTCTCCCTCCCTCCCTCCCATCCCTCCCTCCCTCCCTCCCTCCCTCCCTCCCTCCCTCCCTCCCTCCCTCCTCCATCCCTCCCTCCCTCCCTCCCTCCTCCCTCCCTCCCTCCCTCCTTCCCTCCCTCACTCCCTCCCTCCCTCCTCCCTCCCTCCCTCCCTCCCTCCCTCCCTCCCTGATCACATCCCAGGTCAATGTTCTCCCTCAGGAACAATCCATCTTGATTTGAAGTAGAGGTAGCAGGGTATATGTCCAGATGACCATGTGGTAACAGTGATGCAGCAATGTGACCAATGCATGTGCTGAACGAAGTTCTGATCCTACAGTGGGGTGTTCTGTTGTGCTTGCCATCACTTCGTGTGTGCCTTCTGCCTTGAACACTACAAGCGCAATCGGATATTCTCCAAACACAAAATTGTTGCACTAGACAGGAGGAAACCAGACAACTGCATACCACCATGAGCCAAGAGATCATTACTGCTCTCACCCTAACCATGAGGACAATGAATTGAATTTTTATTGTGAGACTTGTAGCTTGCTGGTATGCATACCCACAAAGCCCATACTGTGAAGGAAATATCCACAGTAGTCAAATAGAAATCTCAGGAGCACTTGAAGCTGCAAAAGAGGTACTGACAACACTGGCTGGAGAGATGAAAATAACAGGATGATAGAAACAAGTGGATATATCCAAAATAAATGCTTTCGTGGCCATCAACGAAGCCTTTGAAACATTGCAAAAGAACACTATTGTCAGTTGGAGGCCATTTCACTGTCCAAGACAACAGCTCTGACACTCCAGAAGGAACAGTTTGAGAAGATGGTTGGTGACATTATTGGTCACTACACTGATATGGCCTCCCAGATCCTGCAGACCTAGCATTGGGAGGACTCATACCCACTGAACTGCAGGCCACCCTCAAGAGGGTCCAGACCATTTCCCTCACTCCAAACCAACACAGCAACATATCTGTGCCTGTGAAAACAGATGATCTTGTCAGATAGCTATTCAAATTAGGTGAGATTATTGTATTCTTCCCTTCTCCTGCATCTTCAGGCACATGGACGTCCACATCAGTAGCCAGGGTGGGACCAGGTACCACGCAGCGCTTAACCACCTAATAAAGTTTGGCATGAGTTGGCGAAATAGTATTAGCCATCCAAGATTACACTTAATTGTGGAAGAGATGGCTGCGCATGTAGCTGTCAAGTGGTAGAGATATTTATGTACGGCAACTTAGGTTCAAAACCATGGCTTGTTAATGAGTGGATGAAATCTTATATGGGATCGTTCCGGCGAATAGGACATGTTTTTTTAATATTATAAGTTATTTAATTTTGACATGTCCTCTACACATTGCTTCTTACGCACTGAGAATTGGAGTATCTGTCATGGAGTTGTATGTCTCTGAATTTCTAATTAGCCATACATTTCAACGCAAGCGTAACATTTCTATTGCGCGTAAGGTAAACTGCCAAAATAGAACACCTTATCCTTTTTAGAACGGATAGGGGGGTGAACTGTGGGGGTGTTGTGGGTCACCTCAAATTATTCATTGTTTTGATAGAGTGGCATAATTAGTTCCACAATCGTCAATAAGGTAAGCCTTATTAAATAATTTTTTACAACTAAGCTTAAGCTTATTAGTATGGCAGCTACGTTCGCTAGACCTGCTGGGTCGCGAAAACGCGAAAAGGAACGCGAAAAGGAGGCTCAAAACAGGCACAGTGCTTTTCTGATGACCAAAGGTTTATTGCTGACAACTTTGAGTCTAGCAAGTTCATTGTTCCAAATAAGCTCGTGATCAAGTTTATTTCTACAAACAAGATGGGAGGTAATAAGTGGAAAGACTGGTTAGTGAGCAATGATAGACAACCAATCAATCTAAATAGCAAGGATACCACAACTGAGCTCATGTGGGAGTACATCAAGAGTGTTATTGAAAATGTGTGATGCTTTGTAAGTAGATGTTTATGAGGATGATTGCGAAAATGAGATTTCGTTAAAAGTTTCCTATTCTATTAACGTATGCGTGTATTAATTAACAAACACAAGCAACAAATATATTGTTGATACTTGAATAAGTGTTGTGTACCCGCAAAAATATGAATAAAATTATGTCATTTATGCCTCTGCAGCAACTGCCAAGGCGATCCTATGTACCAATTGTATTACAATTTGTTGTACTGGCCATAATCTTGCTGTTTATATCTGTGCTGTGTAGTTCCCTTCTTGATTCAGAGCAAGGTTTGCATAATACGTATTTCGCAGCGTATGATCCGATTTTCAATGTAGTGTGATTGTTTTATCTGTATATAAACCTCTCACCCTTCAAAATTATTTACGACAGTTCACTAGATAGCAAGAAAACGTTTTTCAGTGTTTGGCTGTAACAATAAGCACGATTCTATATAACCGAT
>JABACO010000022.1:5630426-5726165 GCA_013339895.1 Ephydatia muelleri
GTGTGTGAATGCTTTTGTTTGTTTGGAGCTAGTGCATTTTTGCGAGAGCTATGAAAATACATAATTAAGGTTGAACTTCATATCAAACAACAATCACACACATGAAGTCATTCAAATACACACTCAACTACAATATTATGTATGTCAGAAAGGAAAACAGAAATGCTTATCATTATCACCTATAGTTTGAACATATTTTCGAACGTAGTCAATTCTAATTGCTACACAACTGTTTATTGAATATAATTATGATTCCCACACCCCACACCCAGTGTCCTAAACAATGTACTGTTGTCAGGGTCCCTCTGTCTACCACATACCTCCATCATCTTCCTAGCTTGCAGTGAACCGGAGCAATCACCCGGTCCACAGTCCCTTGAATGCAGGCAACGCCTCTTCCATGTCACCACACACTATTGTTGGTAAATAGGAAAAAATGTCAAGCAGAGGTAGGAGTGTTAGATAGAGATTTCAAGCTTGTCTTTCAGATGTTGTGTATCAGATATACAGCAATGTGTATGTGCTCATGAAGGACACATGGGTGAGGTAATGAGACTCACTTTGTGGTGGAAAAAACGAACTCCAAACACAAGAATGTAATGAGAGGTCAGGGTTCTGAATGTCGTAGATTGCAGGTCAAGTGTGCAGGTCATGTTGCATGATGCTTAACCTGTACTCTTAATTATAAAATCTATTATCTGCATTCAGGTTGAAAGCTGCCAGTTTTTTTTTTGGGGGGGGGGGGGGGGGGGGGGTCCAGGCGAGATGGGGATGTGAACTCAACAGCTAACACTGATTGCAAAAGGTTAATTCCACTAGTGAAGGTGTTATTCAGTAGTATTCTCAATGGCTTCATAGATATAACCATGTCAAAGGTACCCTCCCCCTCCCTACCTACCCGGATTAGTGTCTAGTTCAAAGCATAGGAGGATTGACATAGTACAAAACAAATGGCACACAATTGTGATACGACTCACTGTTGCATTTGCATCCATGTGTATGAGTGAAAGTAGCATCATTTTTCATTGCGTAGGGTCAGCTGAACAATTCAGTTTCACAGAGAAAAGCTGTATCCAAGAGGGACGGTAAGTCAAACTGCATACTTTTATCTTCAACCTCCCACACCTATTTCAGGCTAATCTTCTGAGCCCTGGCGTCTCATATCATGACGTTCAAGCCCCACCAGGTAACCTTGTGAGGACATTTGCAGCTGTCCATACAGCCAGGATGGGCAAGGTGGGTGTGGTCAAGTATTAAGTGCACTGTACTCTTGTTGCTATTAGTAAACCTTGCCACTCTACTTCCTTTTGACTAGCTGGTTCCATGCCATCATTCAGGAGCATGGCAGAAACCATCATTGGACATTATTTGGGTATGTCCAAGTGTATGTATGTTTGGGTGGTAGGTGTATTAATATTAAATTCATACAGACCCATTCATGTGTAACCAGTTATAAACTCCAGCCGATTTGTGTTATTTATTAATACAGAAAAAGAATGATTTGAAGATCGACTGAACAGCAACATGGATGTGTGTGGGAGACAGGCCTGCCATACAGCCTCCATGAAGGAACACTTGCCATTTTGTGTATAAACATTCTTTTTCATACTGTGTTATTATTTTTTGTTTGACTTTATAATTCTGGTTATTAATACTGGCTCTGCGATGTAATAAAATCACCCATTAGACGGTGTGAAATCGATTTCACCCATATATTCGGTGTGAAGGTCACACCTGATTTGGAGTGCCTGCGAGCGTCACACCACAAAACGGGTGACCTTCACACTTTTTTTTTGCAGTGAATGACTGAAGTTTATCACTCTTAGAGGTTCAGTACAAAACCCCACTTCACTTTTCGTCTTACCACACAATAATCTTTACAGTTACCATTTTGAACCTTACCGATTTCCTTCTCTTGTTATTCCCATGACCACCTACACATTGAGTCGACACCAAAGCTGATCTGACAATACTGCAATCACGGTTTGCACATCACGCGCATTACGTACAACTCCAACTACTCAGTTCCAAGGATATGGATTATTAATAAGGACAATCAAAATGGCCTCGCTTTGGGGAATGCTACGTAAACACAGATTTATAGTACTGGTTGTTGTTCATTTTGTGTTATCAGTGCAGTGCAAAGAAAGTTGGTGGTCTAGGCTGAGAGCCTGTTTGATTAAATGTTTAAAAGAATAACCTTTTTTAGTGTGCATCTATCATGCATGGCCTTCTGCAGGTGCTATAGTCGAATATTCATTTGGGTTGCATCATGCTTCATCGGTTTGTTAGATTATTAAAGACGGCCGAGTATCTACACATGAATATAAAGCCAAAACCGGAGGATAGCTGTTCCCGGGCTTGTCAATGACCTTGCGGCTATGCGCGGAGCAACGGCGACATGCTAAAGAACAGGGAATAGGACAACAATACCAACACTGCATCAGCACCTCGTTAAGTGCGCTCACGTGATGCGTTTCTACTCCACTATAAAATCGTAGACTCGGCAGTGATCAATGCACATTAATTTTGAAGGCGATAATGAAACAGCTGAAAGCATCGTGGTGGTTTGTCGCTTGCTTTGCGGCGGTGTATGGGCAGAACTGGGGTCAAATACCAGGAGCACTGAAACACGTTTCGGCATCGGTCAACTACATCTGGGGAGTGAACTCTGCTGACCAAATCTGGATGTGCCGAAACCCATGCAGTGCCGCCAATTGGGTACCAGATACCTGGAAGTCTTAAGCAGGTCGACGCAGGAGATATGGAGGCGTGGGGAGTGAATAGCAACGATGACATCTACAAGCGAAATGTCGACGGGAGTGGATCGTGGACCCAATTGCCCGGGAAGCTGAAGCACGTGAGCGCCTCCGGGAACGGATACATCTGGGGAGTCAACTCCAACGACGACATATACAAGTGCAAGAAGCCTTGCACAGGAGGATGGGAGCAGGTCCCGGGAAAGCTCAAGCAGATCGACGGAGGGTACGACTACGTATACGGTGTGAACAGCAACAACGATATCTTTACTCTGCCTGTGGATGGGAGCGGGAGCTGGAGGCAAATCCCGAGTAAGTTGAAGCACGTAACGGCCTCTGGAACACACTCAATATTCGGTACTGCTCCGGACGATTCAATCTGGAGGTGCAAGAAGCCCTGCATTGGAGAGTGGGAGAGGATTGATGGCGGCTTGATGCAGTGCGACGCCACAATCAACGGCCTGTTCGGAGTCAATAGCGCCAATAACATATGGCGAAGCGCTCTTGGACGTTAATTCACCTGCATGAACTGTGCTGCCATAGCTTAGATAGATGTATACATTGTACATGTATATGGACTATGCGTTTCCATTGATGTAGACTGCAGCGTACAAGTGACTAGTATAGCATACGTATTGTGAACCGGCATGGCAGCGGGGAGCTGTCGCTCTCCCTGCAGCGAAAAAAGAGGCGGACTAATCACATGTGCTATAAGCACAGTCAATTAACATCTTTCCTGACAGTACTGCGCATATCAATTAACTGAATAAATGCAGCTGCATGCCTATGGTAGCTCTCAACATGCATGCTGCAGTACATTTGTGTCTTGCTGGGTGTGACTTGGAAGTCAGGGGCAAAGTTGTCAACAAGCGCTCCAACCGAAGAATTTCTATAGAAATCAGTTTGCAAGTAGAGACGTGAACACATATCAAGCCAAAGGACTGCACACAGCCAATATTCATGTTTAGGTACCCGGCGTCTTTAATAATCTAACAAACCGATGAAGATGATGTACATGTAACCCAATATTCGACTATAGCAACTGCAGTGGGCCATGCATGATAGATGCACACTAAAAAAGGTTATAAGGGCAGCACATGCAGAGAGCAGCTGGCATGCTGCATGTCCTTATGGCGTCCCGTACTACATGAAAGGAGTGTTTGGTTAATGTTAAATCGACGGACCATCTACACATATTTTAATTCTTATCGAGCCATCTAAACAGGTCAAGCGGCACATGGGTAGGTAGCTATTTCAACTTTACTCAATCGATATATACGATACTATATAAATCGTCTACGCGTAGATGATATGCATGCGTCTACGTGTAGACGGCGATTTAATATTAACCATTTCTGCCGGCAGAATGGTTAATGTCAAATCGCCGTCTACACGTAGACGCATATCATCTACACTTAGACGATTTATAGAGTATCGTATATATCGATTGATATGATGTGCGTCTACGTGTAGACGGCGATTTAACATTAACCATTTCTGCGTAGACGCAATCGATATATAATAAATCGTCTAAGCGTAGATGATATGCGTCTACGTGTAGACGGCGATTTAACATTAACCATTTCTGCCGGCAGAAATGGTTAATGTTAAATCGCCGTCTACACGTAGACGCATATCATCTACGCTTAGACGATTTATATAGTATCGTATATATCGATTGAGTAAAGTTAAAAATGCTACCTACCCTTGTGCTGCTTGACCTGTTTAGCTCAATAAGAAAATGAATATTTGTTGGAGGATATTAATACCCGAAAATTGCTCTGAAGTAGCGTCTACGGGTGATGATTTTTAATAATTTCGTCTATGTGTAGATGGTCCGTCGATTTAACATTAACCAAACACTCCTTTCATGTAGTACAGGTTTTCTGGGACGCCATAAGGACATGCAGCATGCCAGCTGCTCTCAGCATGTGCTACCCTTATAAACGTTTTTAGTGTGCATCTATCATGCATGGCCCACTGCAGTTGCTATAGTCGAATATTGGGTTTCATCTTCATCGGTTGTTAGATTATTAAAGACGCCGGATACCTAAATATGAAAATCGGCTGTGTGCAGTCCTTTAGCTTGATATGTGTTCACGTCTCTACTTGCAAACAGAGCTAAATGATTTCTATAGAATTCTTCGGTTGAGCTCTTGCTGACAACTTTGCCCCTGACTTCCAAGTCACACCAAGCAAAACACGAATGTACTGCAGCATGTTGAGAGCTACCATCGGCATGCAGCTGCATTCATTCAGTTAATTGATAGTATGATCATGCGCAGTACCGTCAGGAAAATTGTTAATTGACTGTGCTTATAGCACATGTGATTAGTCCGCCTCTTTTTCGCTGCAGGGAGAGCGACAGCTCCCCGCTGCCATGCCGGTTCACAATACGTATGCTATACTAGTCACTTGTACGCTTCAGTCTACATCAATGGAAACGCATAGTCCATATACATGTACATTGTATACATCTATCTAAGCTATGGCAGCACAGTTCAGGTGAATTAAAGTCCAAGAGCGCTTCGCCATATGTTATTGGCGCTATTGACTCCGAACAGGCCGTTGATTGTGGCGTCGCATTGCATCAAGCTGCCATCAATCCCCTCCCACTCTCCAATGCAGGGCTTCTTGCACCTCCAGATTGAATCGTCAGGAGCAGTACCGAATATTGAGTGTGTTCCAGAGGCCGTTACGTGCTTTAACTTACCCGGGATTAGCCTCCAGCTCCCGCTCCCATCCACAGGCAGAGTATAGATATCGTTGTTGCTGTTCACACCGTATACGTAGTCGTACCCTCCGTCGATCTGCTTGAGCTTTCCCGGGACCAGCTCCCATTCTCCTGTGCAAGGCTTCTTGCACTTGAATATGTCGTCGTTGGAGTTGACTCCCCAGATGTATCCGTTCCCGGAGGCGCTCACGTGCTTCAGCTTCCCGGGCAATTGGGTCCACGATCCACTCCCGTCGACGTTTCGCTTGTAAATGTCGTCGTTGCTATTCACTCCCCACGCCTCCATATCTCCTGCGTCGACCTGCTTAAGACTTCCAGGTATCTGGGTCCAATTGGCGGCACTGCATGGGTTTCGGCACATCCAGATTTGGTCAGCAGAGTTCACTCCCCAGATGTAGTTGACCGATGCCGAAACGTGTTTCAGTGCTCCTTGTATTTGAGTCCACTTCTGCCCATACACCGCGGCAAAGCAAGCGACAAACCACCACGATGCTTTCAGCTGTTGCATTATCGCCTTCAAATGTGCATTGATCACTGCCGAGTCTACGATTTTATAGTGGGCATAGATAGTAGAAATGCGTCACGTGAGCGCACTTAACTAGGTGCTGATGCTGTGTTGGTATTGTTGTCCTATTCCAAGCTCTTTAGCATGACGCCATTGCTCCGCGCATAGCCACAAGGTCAAGCCCGGGAACAGCTATCCTCCGGTTTTGGCTTTATATTCATGTGTAGATGATACTCGGCGTCTTTAATAATCTAACAAACCGATGAAGCATGATGCAACCCAAATGAATATTCGACTATAGCACCTGCAGAAGGCCATGCATGATAGATGCACACTAAAAAAGGTTATTCTTTTAAACATTTAATCAAACAGGCTCTCAGCCTAGACCACCAACTTTCTTTGCACTGCACTGATAACACAAAATGAACAACAACCAGTACTATAAATCTGTGTTTACGTAGCATTCCCCAAAGCGAGGCCATTTTGATTGTCCTTATAAATAATCCATATCCTTGGAACTGAGTAGTTGGAGTTGTACGTAATGCGCGTGATGTGCAAACCGTGATTGCAGTATTGTCAGATCAGCTTTGTGGTGTCGACTCAATGTGTAGGTGGTCATGGCAATAACAAGAGAAGGAAATTGGTAACATTCAAAATGGTAGCTGTAAAGATTATTGTGTGGTAAGACGAAAAGTGAAGTGGGGTTTTGTACTGAACCCCTAAGAGTGATAAACTTCAGTCATTCGCTTGTTCCATTAAGCAAGTGATTCAATAAAATTAGTCTCGTTTTTTCTCAGCTGTGTCTCATTATGAAGTTGCCCGAGCACATTAACTGATCGGTCGCATGTGACCGGCAAGCGTGCGAGTCATTTGAGCACAGAAAAGCTGAACTCCACAGCAACGACAGTGCGGCCGGCAGAGCACGATAAGGGTGTTGATTGCACATTGATTCTCAAGGGGCTGAGAAGAAGCTAGGGTTGTCTAAAGAGTTGCAACTTGTCATTGTCATGTCATGTATTAAGATGCGCCGTACATAGATATAAAGAATTGACGTCGTGCAGTCAACTGCACAAGGGCGTAACTTTTGTATGAGTATTGTCATGTTGTGTTGGTGAGAAGATTGCTTGTTATATCTGTGTAGTTGTGAGCGTGTTTGAATACTAGTGGACATGTCTATAGCCAAGCCTCAATTCACGGAGGGTTGTATCTTTGCTCCCCTCTACTTATGCACTGGTACTAGCTATGCATGTAGTTTGGATAATTGCATGCATCCTACAGCACTTGACTACACTAAGAAGGTAGTAAATGTGACCTTTTCCCTCCATATTATTACAATAAGAATGAAATTATGGACCACTGTTGATCCTGTGTTAGGCCTACTGTGTCTATATCCTTATTGCATATCCAGAAATCGCCCATACATCGGCAGTCATCTTGCGATTTATTTCAAACTGAATTTTAAACACGTTTATAAGTACAATGAATCGGTCTGATTATGATATGTGTACTTTGTACAATTATCCCATGAACCATTCTTTTAAACCAAAATCAAGACAAAAACTTAATTTCTACCGCGCATAATTTATTCATAAACGTATGCCATTCTAGCTGAAGCTCAATGAATGAAGAGCGTAGGCACGGATGAATTGGCGATTTTGATATGCTTATACGCAGGAAAAAGTTGATTCGTTAGCTTTTACAGACAGCACTTTCCAGTAGCTACGTAGGCTTCACCTAGCTAAACAGCCTTCGATTAACAACAGTCTGTGCCGATCTGTATCCGCATGGGTGCATGCGGATAGAGCGTCAGTACATGTATTCGCCAACGGAAGAGCGCTATCCCAATACTTACATGAAGGTTCGTAACGAAAAGCTTTAAGCCTTGCAGAGCTGTCAACCGTTAGCCATTAAGACTGTTAGCTTTTTTGAATACTGTTAGCCCCTAGGGTATAAATGGTCCCCGGATTTCGCATTAGGTAGGACGCAAAACTTATATGTTAGTCTTTTTATACTTCTCCATTCAAACCCAAAGTTAGCCTTTTTATAAGGCTGTGTTAGTCTTTTCTGACCTTGACAGAAAACATCTCTGGTCTAGCTGAGCAGTTAATGTACGTCAGTATATCATGGCGACCAAATATTATGTTTTGAACCTTCCCGGAATGTGTGTGCATTATTTGGAAGTCCTTGATGCAATTCAGTGTAAGAGGTTTCTGTGCGGGGTCTCTGAGTGTGTGTGTGTGTGGTGTGTGTGTGTGTGTGTGTGTATGTGTGTGTGTGTGTGATACACACACACAACACACACAGTGCAGACACATACACACATAGTGACAGACACATACACACACAGACACAGTGACAGGCACATACACACAGTGACACACACATACATACACACAGTCTTGCTCTGTTCTGGCTTCACAAAAAAAACTTAGTTTGTCACTGTTGCATTCGTTGCATTCAACCTCAAAATCACTCAGCCATACACCTTGTGTGTTCAATAAAGGGCTCCTGAATTGTTGTCCATTATTTTGCAATCTAACGCACATACACAGATACATATAGGCATGCACACACAAAGATTAGCACATATGTGTACACACAGATATGCATATAGGCATGTACATTTGTACAATTGCATAGAATTACTCAATGTTTCAAAATGTTGTGTATCTAAAGTTTCACAACTGGCTCCCAAGCTGATGCTGCTGGACAACCAGACCTCCTGCTATATATGCAGTCAAGGGCATGTTCCATACTTGACTGGGAGCCCCAACTGTTACAAGAGCCGGCGCAGTCCCACGCTACACCAACGTAACATCTAGCGCAAACAGAACCGTTACGCCTGCGGAGGCGTATACTAGTACAAACTTACTGCTAGTGTACCATACACGTTCAACCTTCAGGAAGTAGTCTCGTACCCAGACCCACATCGCAGCTGCGGATGGATTACATCACCGCTACGCGAATAGTGGGTCTGGTGTCCTCCTGTACATATTTCTGTCCAGTTATTGCATAATACTTACATTCCAACGTCGGGAGGAATGCAATTACGTAGTATGAATAATATTATATTCAGCAAGAACGCAATTAGTTGTTAATCGTTTAATTAGAAACGTGTGTCATGGATAATTGCAAGCTGTGTGGTGCAAATACATTGTTGGAGACAAACTTAAAGCCGCTCCCTTCTCAGTACAGTATCTTCCCATATTAAGGAAGCAATCACTAGTACGCTTAGCAACGAACGTGACTTGGATAGCCGTTAAACTGATGAGGGGAGATACGACTATAACGATGCTTCGCTTTGCGTTATTCCTCGATACCGGTAGCTCGTCAAATACCCATGGCAGAACGCCGTAACAAAGAGACTTCCCATACCCATGTTGGTACGCTTACGAACGTGTCCCGACCACGGACCACGTCTTCGATGACTCGGAACTGTTCGTCCTTAACTTTGGCATGCCCCATACGTTCACCCGCCGACTGAATCGCACGTTTTACCTGTACATCATCCATCTCCAGCCTTACCGCCATAACTGATATCAGATAACTTCGATTGATAAACTAGAGTATGCATACCTCAAATCTGATTGGTCGCTCCAACATTCCGGCGCAACTGGACAGAAATTTGTACAGGAGGACACCAGACCCACTATTCGCGTAGCGGTGATGTAATCCATCCGCAGCTGCGATGTGGGTCGGGGAACGAGACTATTCAGGAAGCTACAGAGATTCAAACAGAGATTCGCCACTCTTCCCCATCTCGAGTTGCTGGAAAAACGACGGTAACTGTTCATAAGAGTTACAATGACGTCAGCTCAACTGCGTACTAATTTGCATTTGAGACGACAAAATGATGGCATCGTACACAAGCTCACCATTGGACCACGCCCCGTGCCACACCCCTGATATTGTTGTTTATTTTGTTCCGCGGCTGAGCCGACATGTTTAAATAGCGATAATCTAATTATGAGCCAGGGTGACGACGGTACCTGAAGTAATGAAGTTTAAAATTCAATCGAACCGACAAAGTATCACAGCAAAAAAACGCGTCGAATCAATTATTGATTTCACAACGGATTTTAAATCAATTGTTAAATCAAGGCATGATTTCACAGTAAAATCAAGTGCGCTTGATTTGCGCTTGATTTTACTGTCAAATCAATTGCGAATCAATAATTGATTTGACGAGTTTTTTCCACTGTGTATCAACTATGCAAATAGCATTAAAAAAACACTAAAATGTATCGAAATGTATATTCTTGCTTTGCACCTCCACTATCAGTTGAGGATGAAAAATTATTAGCATTGGAATACAATAATTAGGACATTTTGAAAGCTATTTGTGTACATGTCTACGGAAAAGCAGTTTTAATCAAGTCGAACCGACATATAATTATTCATGATCACACCACTGTTGTTCCCAATATTACTTGATTTAGATGAAGACGTTTCAGAGGTTGCAACTGTCTTAGCATGTTTCACGGTCTAAAAATAATGTAACAAAAAAAAATAATAATTGTGTACACTCAAATGAGGTGTACGAATGTTTTCTTTGATTATTTTAAGAAAATTATAAACTAAAAATTCAACTCCAATTTCAAATTTGGATACTGGGTGCCAATGTTATGAGAGTTCATAGAGACAAATTCCAATACCAAACCTATGCAAATCTGATGTCCTTCGATTTCTGGATATGGGTAGTTGAAGTTGTACGTATATGCGTGTTGTGCATGCAGTATTGACATATCAGCTTTGGTGTCGATTCAATGTGTACATGGCCATGGGGATACCAAGTGGAGGAAAGCCGTGGTGATGTTCAAAAAGGTAGCTGTTAGGAGTATTAATATTCCGCGGTGGAACGCCTCCACCTCCGTAATATTGAAATATAACGTAATGCCCTAGCAACGAGCATTGACAACCACCGGCCTCGAGCCTACACGACAACATAACTTCCTTCGCCATTTTACAAGCCATACAAAGATAATAAACTTTTGTTCTATTTATTGCCCAAATCACATGGCTTAAGGTTGTGTCTTCGATATGAACTGTAGCGTTGAAAGCGACTACCTTGAGAAGGACCATTTAACTTCGAAGCGCTATGAACAAGACGAAAGAATTTTTGTCGGCAAACTGAAAGCAGGAAACTAACGAAGACAGATGGTACTTACAAATTGTAGAATAGATATTTTGCCATATTATATGCAACACCATCAGGACAATAGTCCTACTGTATGCACATCTAAATAACCTCCAGCAAGAACAAAACTGTCTGCATCATTATAATGATGCCCATGACATGCTGGAGTGATGGCAATTGCAGAGGGAACAAACATTTAAACGATCCTGAAAAGATCGGTTTTATGTATACCAAATTCTTAATGGCATTTATTAATCACATTCATTTTCTTTGCAGCATATTTATTACTATTATTTCCGATCGTAGACCCTAGTAATCTGCTGGAAATGCAGTAGTATTATTGTGAAATAGTTTAAGTCAACAATATACATACTCAGACAATGACCTGAAGAGAACCAGACGGAATTGAATCTGATGCAGGAACATGTTGAAGGGGCAACTCAAGAGTGCCTCTTTTTCTCAATTGCATTTCTATATATATTCTACGAACAGTAACCTGTGTTCAGTGCAGAGGGTGTGTTATTGCTAGAGATCCTTCAGATTGAGTAGGAGTTCGGTTCAGTACCGTTTAAAATAAATCTTTCCTTTTGTGCTGTTTTAATGGATGGTGCATGTGAAAGAATTGTTTACTTTCAACACTCTTTAAGAGACATACATGGTTACATTAACACGTCATTGTACAAAACGTAAATCTACCGGATTAAATGTGATGATACCTGTGTTCATTTCTCCTGTCAATTAACGTGTGAATTTTGACTTTGCTGCAGAAAATATCACGTGATCCATCTTGTACAAATATGCTTGCAACCTGCTAAACCTTCAGTGGTCTCACTCACATCAACATGTACGTGCGAAAATCGATAGAATGATGGTACTCGCAATCCTTGCTACAAATGCTATGCCTTGTGGGGACAGCAATTGCTCGCTATGACAGCGGTCGAGAGGAATGGCGACTGTTGGAAGAGATACTGGAAGACAGGACATATGCTGAACTGTCAGATCAATCCGATGGCTAGGATGTAGAAAGCGAGGATAACGATCAAGCAGACGAAATAATGGTCTTGGCTTTAGATGGTGAGGAAATTGACGCGAAACCCAACTGGATGAAGTCGAAGATGTTCAGTATGATAGAATATATTCAAGCCCAATGATTGTGATCAATCAGTGTGGATCGTATGCTGAAAATTTTGCGAACCAGATAAAACCTCTGTCTGCACACATGTCTGAGATAATCGTTAGGTGCGGAATTTGTTCCTCTATTTCACTGAAAGGACAGGTTAATGTGAACATTGAATTCTGCAGTGAGGCCAGTAAGCCATTATACATGTACATCGCGATGCAACATGCAAATGCATGCATGTGTCTCACGATTCTCAACTTGTATAGTTGTGTTTTGTAACTTCTTTTTTACCTCATGTATGTAGATGGAAGATCTTGCCTGAATTCAACCTCTCTAATTCTGCCTCAATGCAAGCCTGGTACACTTTTCAGGCGAATACAAAGAGTCCCGTTTCAGTTCTATGTATAGGAAGAAAGAAAGTGAATGGATACCTGGACTTCAACCTGCCTTCATCCCACGTACTTGCAGCTCTGCAACGCCCCGATCAAACAGCGGAAATGACTTTGCCAGTTATAAGAAGTTATATCAACTCCGGCCAAAGTATTTTTTTTTTAGGCAGAGCTGCAGTGTTGTGTGTACATTGGACTCGCATGCACGTTCATGTACTTATGTAGCTAGTTTCTTTGTGTTAGTTGATCACTACTTCTAATGTTGCAGTTTGTATCTTGCTGAGCCTGCATTTTCCAACTTAACTGTTCTCTCTGAGATTGTTCGGAAATACCAGAAGTATAGAAATATAAACACACTTTAGCGCTACTGCCACACTTGAACAACATTGTAGATACTGATGTAATTGTGACACAGACCACTCCACATTTTTAGATGATCTGCAAATGATATTCTTTGTAGCGCCACGTTATTGTAACAAAATCTGATTATTTATTTTCTACTTTTTTCCCTGGTCATTTGGGGAATCAGCGTTGCTCATCATGAATATTGATCCTCCATAGGCTGCCAAGGAAGTACCCTTTTCTCCACAGGCACAAGGTGAATATTGATCCTCCATAGGTTGCCAAGGAAGTCCCCTCTTCTCCACAGGCACAAGGCAAGTTGCACAACATAAAATGGTATTAGATTGATTTGGTTAATGAGTGTAACACGTACAGGTGTCTCAAATTTTGGCAACGGATTTTGTACACATCTCACTCTAGTTTAAACTTAGTCAGTCACCTGATATGTTCGGTTATGCAAGTTAGGCATAGTTAAATAATGTGGAAGCAATTAAATTAATTTAAAATAATTATTTTATTTATTAAAATTAAGCCTTTTGTAATAATGTGTATTTTATATGTATAAAAAAAAATCAAGTGAAATCAAGTCAGCTAACTGTGCTTATAAATTACAAATATAGGCAACTAATAGTCAATAAATAACACGGGTCCAATATAAGATTTTCAATAGCTAATTATTCATAGTTAATAAATCCTAAAGACGTAAGGTTCCCCATTTTAATCATTCATTATTAATAAATTGCAGCATTTCACAATATCTAACCAGGGGATAATATACACAGCTAACTTACATGTACAGACTGTCCATGGGAAGTTGCCACGCGTATTAAAGTGTAATACCTCCCTCCCTCCCTCCCTCCCTCCCTCCCTCCCTCCCTCCTCCCTCCCTCCTCCCTCCCTCCCTCCCTCCCTCCCTCCCTCCCTCCCTCCCTCCCTCCCTCCCTCCCTCCCTCCCTCCCTCCCTCCCTCCCTCCCTCCCTCCCTCCTCCCTCCCTCCCTCCCTCCCTCCCTCCCTCCCTCCCTCCCTCCCTCCCTCCCTCCTCCCTCCCTCCCTCCCTCCCTCCCTCCCTCCCTCCCTCCCTCCCTGTCAGCATCCCAGGTCAATGTTCTCCCTCAGGAACATCCATCTTGGATTTGAAGTAGAGGTAGCAGGGTATATGTCCAAGATGACCATGTGGTAACAGTGATGCAGCATGTGACCAATGCAATGTGCTGAACGAAGTTCTGATCCTACAGTGGTGTTCTGTTGTGCTTGCCATCACTTCGTGTGTGCCTTCTGCCTTGAACACTACAAGCGCAATCGGATATTCTCCAAACACAAAATTGTTGCACTAGACCAGGAGGAAACCAGACAACTGCATACCACCATGAAGCCAAGAGATCATTACTGCTCTCACCCTAACCATGAGGACAATGAATTGAATTTTTATTGTGAGACTTGTAGCTTGCTGGTATGCATACCCACAAAGCCATACTGTGAAGGAAATATCCACAGTAGTCAAATAGAAATCTCAGGAGCACTTGAAGCTGCAAAAGAGGTACTGACAACACTGGCTGGAGAGATGAAAATAACAGGATGATAGAACAAGTGGATATATCCAAAATAAATGCTTTCGTGGCCATCAACGAAGCCTTTGAAACATTGCAAAAGAACACTATTGTCAGTTGGAGGCCATTTCACTGTCCAAGACAACAGCTCTGACACTCCAGAAGGAACAGTTTGAGAAGATGGTTGGTGACATTATTGGTCACTACACTGATATGGCCTCCCAGATCCTGCAGACCTAGCATTGGGAGGACTCATACCCACTGAACTGCAGGCCACCCTCAAGAGGGTCCAGACCATTTCCCTCACTCCAAACCAACACAGCAACATATCTGTGCCTGTGAAAACAGATGATCTTGTCAGATAGCTATTCAAATTAGGTGAGATTATTGTATTCTTCCCTTCTCCTGCATCTTCAGGCACATGGACGTCCACATCAGTAGCCAGGGTGGGACCAGGTACCACGCAGCGCTTAACCACCTAATAAAGTTTGGCATGAGTTGGCGAAATAGTATTAGCCATCCAAGATTACACTTAATTGTGGAAGAGATGGCTGCGCATGTAGCTGTCAAGTGGTAGAGATATTTATGTACGGCAACTTAGGTTCAAAACCATGGCTTGTTAATGAGTGGATGAAATCTTATATGGGATCGTTCCGCGAATAGGACATGTTTTTTTAATATTATAAGTTATTTAATTTTTGACATGTCCTCTACACATTGCTTCTTACGCACTGAGAATTGGAGTATCTGTCATGGAGTTGTATGTCTCTGAATTTCTAATTAGCCATACATTTCAACGCAAGCGTAACATTTCTATTGCGCGTAAGGTAAACTGCCAAAATAGAACACCTTATCCTTTTTAGAACGGATAGGGGGGTGAACTGTGGGGGTGTTGTGGGTCACCTCAAATTATTCATTGTTTTGATAGAGTGGCATAATTAGTTCCACAATCGTCAATAAGGTAAGCCTTATTAAATAATTTTTTACAACTAAGCTTAAGCTTATTAGTATGGCAGCTACGTTCGCTAGACCTGCTGGGTCGCGAAAACGCGAAAAGGAACGCGAAAAGGAGGCTCAAAAACAGGCACAGTGCTTTTCTGATGACCAAAGGGTTTATTGCTGACAACTTTGAGTCTAGCAAGTTCATTGTTCCAAATAAGCTCGTGATCAAGTTTATTTCTACAAACAAGATGGGAGGTAATAAGTGGAAAGACTGGTTAGTGAGCAATGATAGACAACCAATCAATCTAAATAGCAAGGATACCACAACTGAGCTCATGTGGGAGTACATCAAGAGTGTTATTTGAAAATGTGTGATGCTTTGTAAGTAGATGTTTATGAGGATGATTGCGAAAATGAGATTTCGTTAAAAGTTTCCTATTCTATTAACGTATGCGTGTATTAATTAACAAACACAAGCAACAAATATATTGTTGATACTTGAATAAGTGTTGTGTACCCGCAAAAATATGAATAAAATTATGTCATTTATGCCTCTGCAGCAACTGCCAAGGCGATCCTAGGTACCAATTGTATTACAATTTGTTGTACTGGCCATAATCTTGCTGTTTATATCTGTGCTGTGTAGTTCCCTTCTTGATTCAGAGCAAGGTTTGCATAATACGTATTTCGCAGCGTATGATCCGATTTTCAATGTAGTGTGATTGTTTTATCTGTATATAAACCTCTCACCCTTCAAAAATTATTTACGACAGTTCACTAGATAGCAAGAAAACGTTTTTCAGTGTTTGGCTGTAACAATAAGCACGATTCTATAATAACCGATGAGCATTAAATGGAATCTCCACTAAACAAACCGCGCTTTTCTCTGGCAGTAAGTGTGATAGTGGCTAAGAAATTGCAGTAAATGGCGTAGCAAGTATTTCAAAACCGTTCTGATACTAAGATTGCATGAGCATAAATAGCCTCTAAACAAAGCATGCATTTGAAGCTATCGATTACCCCCGTTCTATTTAAGCCAATTGTGCTTGCACCCCCGCCTCGTCTAAAATGATTTTTTTAAATCAGTTCTTACTTTGTTTGAGCGGATCGATTTGAGTATTTAACGACGTCAGTTTGTCGGTCTTTATGTACATATAGATTCTTCCGAAGTGATACATTTTAGTTTTAAAGATGAGAGCTGATTTTTAAAAACCGCGTTCTAATTTGGCAGTTTACCTTACTGGAAATCCTATAATGTATGCACTAGGTCCTATTTCGCGGAAACGATCTAATATATACGGTACTGAATCGTCAAATAAACGTTTTTGTCCATTGCGAAACAGCCGTAGTGTGGGAGGGCGCACGAATTGCTATGGAAAAAATCCGCGATTTAGTTGCTTGCCACGCTACATCGCTCCAACTTTTTGGATGGTTTAGGTGCTATCAACGTAGCATGTGTTGTAATGTCAATTGACATGCAGCTGCATTCACGCTCAGGAAAATTGCAGCATTGGAGGGGGGGGGGGGGGGGGAGGTTTCGCTGCAGCGAGTGTGATAGCCTCTGCATCTGCCTCCCAGGTTCCGACAATAATTACGTACTACTGGTCAGTTGTACACTGTAGACTAGTCTACATGCAAGAGCGGAAATCAGTTCATCAGTACTCCATACATATACATCGTACATCATGAGCTATCTAACACGACTATAGAAGCACAGTACGTATAATAAGCTCAACTTTTTTTTTTCTTTTTTATCTGTATTTACGACTTCGTGTGATTTAAAGTCCAAGCGCGCTTCGCCATATGTTATTGGCGCTATTGACACCGAACAGGCCGTTGATTGTGGCGTCGCACTGCGTCAAGCCGCCGTCAATCCTCTCCCACTCTCCAACGCAGGGCTTCTTGCACCTCCAGATTGAATCGTCAGGAGCAGCACCGAATATTGAGTGTGTTCCAGAGGCCGATACGTGCTTCAACTTACCCGGGATTTGCCTCCAGCTCCCGCTCCCATCCACAGGCCGAGTCCAGATATCGTTGTTGCTGTTCACACCGTATACGTAGTCGTACCCTCCGTCGATCTGCTTGAGCTTTCCCGGGACCTGCTCCCATTCTCCTGTGCAAGGCTTCTTGCACTTGTATATGTCGTCGTTGGAGTTGACTCCCCAGATGTATCCGTTCCCGGAGGCGCTCACGTGCTTCAGCTTCCCGGGCAATTGGGTCCACGATCCACTCCCGTCGACGTTTCGCTTGTAGATGTCATCGTTGCTATTCACTCCCCACGCCTCCATATCTCCTGCGTCGACCTGCTTAAGAGCTCCTGGGATCTGTACCCAATTGGCGGCACTGCATGGGTTTGGGCACATCCAGATTTGGTCAGCAGAGTTCACTCCCCAGATGTAGTTGACCGATGCCGAAACGTGTTTCAGTGCTCCTGATATTTGACCCCAGTTCTGCCCATACACCGCCGCAAAGCAAGCGACAAACCACCACGATGCTTTCAGCTGTTGCATTATCGTCTTCGGATGGGCAACGCTGATGCATCGCTGCTTTTATACCACTCACTATACGAATTAGGGTAAACAGCTTTCATGGACATAACAGCTGTTATTAAATTATAAAGAGCCACAATTGACTCAGATGGATACAATTACATGTAATTATGCATCGCATCACGATCATTAGGTTGCTGCATTGATCATGTGCTAACAAACGCAAACTGAATGCACTACGTTTGCACGATATGCACAATGCGGTGCATGCTTTCATCTGTATGGTGATCCTATAGGTGCGATTATGTTTTCGAGAGGATGTTACTGAACCGCTGCAACTAGTGTCCATTGCATTGCTGTGGCACCCATACACAGGCAGAGAATTTCTCATAATTGGCATGTGGTATATTAGCTGGCTTCAATCGGCCCTTGTGGAACAAGAGGTGTTACCTGTCAATACATGCGATGTACGTGGGAAAGTATACCACACAACAGTGTACTGTGTTAATACACTGTGTGGTATACGCTGCTCTTTCAGTCGTTGCTCTGTTATCATGTATATGTGAAGCTCTTTGTGGCACAAAAACTTCATATGAGGCCAAACAGAAATTATAGTTGATAAGAAAGGTATACATGTATGGTTGTTAAAGAATTTTCGACTCGGTGTGCATTTGAATTAAACTGAACCTCCCTCTAATGAGTTAGAATGAAATTGATGGTTTCACAAAGTGCATGCATTGAGCATATTCCTGGACGGAGCATACAACTGAAACCACTCTATGCCTGCGTGTACATGCATGAAAGTACGGGGGAGTACTTTTGTTTGTAAGCCACGATATGCCTGTAACGAGTGCTAAAAATTTCATATCCAGAAATGAGCGGTCAAAAGTCAGAAGTAATTAATTCGCGGTTTGCGAATCAACAAATATTCCCGTATATCTTCCCATAGACATGTATGGGGTACTTCAATACCAAGCACGCCAGATTTTCATTTGTCATGAGGGATTGTTAGTACACTACAGTTGCCATAATTTTTAGTGCGGTCGCCGTATTTTTCCTATTTAAGATGGCGCTTCCCTAGGAGTGTCATCGATGCATGGACCCCACTACTACTAACAATCCCTCATGACAAATGCTGAGAAAAATCTGGCGTGCTTAGCTTAGTATTGAAGTACCCCATACATGTCTATGGGAAGATATACGGGAATATTCGTTGATTCGCAAACCGCGAATTAATTACTTAACGGATATGGTTTTGTCTTGATTTTAGTTAAAGAATGGTTAATGGAATAATTTTTTTAAGTACATATATGGGACAGTATCGTCCCACGGTTAAAATGTTATTGAAATGCATCGCGTTTGAATCGCTATAACTTCCCAACGGATAACGCTATATTTTCAACACTTCATAGTGAAATGGTGTAGTATGAAGTGTTGAAAATAGGAAGTCGATAGCGTTATTCGTTGGGAAGTTATAGCGATTCAAGCGCGATGCATTTTTATAACATTTTAACCGTGGGGCAATTTTCGCGGAAACTGTCCCATATCATAATCAGACCTGCTTATAGTACATCATAGAGTTGGTTAAAATTCAAATTGAATTAAAAAAGCAAGATGACCGCCTATGTATGGGCCATTTCTAGATATGTGCAATTAACACAACCTTATCATCCTACTTGCGGCCAACCGCAGATCTTAGTGGCCAATTTACAACACAGCATCTTACAAACAATATAACAAGAGGAGTTATTTTTAACCGCGTGGTTGTGCATGTATACATCAGTGGTTTAAAAGTCATGGTCTCTTCTAATTACTTGGATGTGGCCGCCCTTTAACCGTTTAACGCCGAGAGACGCATGCATATCTGCGTCAAAGATGTGTTTACCGTAACTAAAGACTTCTTCCAGACCATTTGAAACATTATGCCCATTAGAAGTTATTCAGGTTCACGGCTTCATGCAGTTCATATTGTTGCAACCCTCCTTCCTGCTAACTAACATTCCTCTTGTGCCTCATTTAGTTGATTTTGGACAACTCTACTGTAGCTAAACAAAAAATATTTCGGTTAAGTGCTGATAGGTCGGGTAATACAAGATGCATGTATTCCTGCTGCTACTTGGATACCAGTCCAATCAAAATGCAGCATTGCGTGCGGGTTATTATCATCTAACTACCGTGCATGCCCAAGTGTTATTCAAAGGTCAATGTGCAGCTGTCCGCAGAGGGCAGTAGCTAACTCTCCAAGCGAGTCAACCAGATTATCACGCACGTTTATTCATGCATGACCGATCAGTTGCGTAATACATTCATTGTAAAATCTTGGTATATGCATTCTATCCGACCTAAAGGCAAGCTAAGCTTAGTTTGGCTTTTTAAACTTCGGGACTGCATGTGCACGAATCCTGTCTGCAGAATTGATTATGTAAACATATAATTATTTTCTCGGATGTGTGGGATCAGCATAACTACAGATATTGACAATTGTCATGGGTTGGCTTCAATGCCGCCTTGGATTTGCCATCCTACGCTCAGCCACGCGGCTCACAATCCTCGTTTCATCGACCTGTATGCGTGACCCTCGCCTGTGCTGAAGGCAGACTACATTTCTACACAGGTTCTATGCTCGCGTTACTCTTTGAACGCCAAGTATATATATTTCATGCATTCTCACACAGCCATATAATTGTCTGATGATGCATGTCAGTTTATTACAAAGAATCGCTTTGAATACCATGTTGTACATTTACATACACGCAATTCAGTGACATGCATGTAAACCAGCCATGTAGATGCTGAAGTAGGTGTGGCACTGAGGTGTACGCACATCTTGTGTGTCCATCTTTACCTCGCACATATGGTTGTAGCAAACTATACTTATTATGAACTGCAAAAAGGCAGATAGAGATGGAGTGAAATGGCATTTTAAACATGTTGTACTACACTAATGTGGGGTACACATTCCTGTTCTGGGAGTAACTAGCATTAGTGAAGTCATCTGAACAATGTACCTGTGCTCTTCAGAAGATAATTACTACATGCAGTTATAAAGTAACCATACAGTGTACATGCCATGTACTTATAAAGGTCACAAGTGCAGCATGAAGTTGCGATGGACCACGCATTTCTTACTTACACTATCATGTAGAATTCATAACGGTTTACATGAAACGATTATGAATCCCTGATGTATATACAATCGCCTGGCATAGCAACGATATTATTTTTCGCAAGGGCTGTGGTTGTTATGAAAGGGTGACACCATGGCTGCAGGTGAGGGTCAGCCAAACCACAATTTGTTTTTCCCATAGCCTAATGCCTGCGTGTTGAGGTGGAACCAATACACCATTCCGCAAACATGCACCTATGCATCTGGTTGGGCGTGGTCCGATCTTATACGATTGCCATAATGTCGGTTGTTCTGGCGTATTATTGGTGCATGCAATCGGCACCAGAAATCAGTTACTGATTGCTCTCTTTGAGAGTTGGCTGCTGCCCCTGCCGACAACTAGTGTTCCGATTAGAAACATTTCAACCAAACATCGAACCTACCCCTCGACCATCGACCCGAACCTCGAACGGTTATTGCATTGAAACGTTGGCTAAGCCCTCTGATACAAAATAGCAACGAACCTAATTACGACCCTAGCAAGTATATCAACACATGCACCCGTTCTTGTGGATGGCCGTTTCTTAATTTTATATAAAGCTGTCTATGGTCATTTTCTGTAATGTCTAAACATATCAATGATGTGAATCTCTGTCGCTATCTTTCAATCATGGATGTCGTATACGCTTGCAAATCCCAGTGCTATTCTCGACCTAAGAAGATAAACGTTGCCCTCCAAAGTTCCCACACTTATAAAGTACCTTGAAATTTTAACAGTGAAAAGTCGGTAAGTAGTTCCTTCATATTTTCAATTCTATTTTCAATGTAAACCGGAGGTCTGGTTCTGCGTATTCGACTAGAAGTTAACTGAAGCCTTCAGATTATTGTTATTCAGTATTGCCGCTTTGTGACGCCATTTCTGATACACGACTGTAGTGTTTACAACTTTGTTCAGAGGCCCGCACCGTGGACTGTATACGTTAAATTAGATTACATCACTTGCTACTGCTCCTTGTGGTTGTCTTGTTTGGTAAGGTTGTGCCAGGAGTCCTGTCAGATACGAGTAGCGTTTTGTACAACCCAAATCTTATTTGGTAGTTGCCAGGGCTGCCACGATGTATCGCGCACTGTAATCATGCAGCGCATCACGATCGATCATTAAGTTGCTGCATTGATCATGAGCTATAGTTATGTGTGCTGGTGACAACAAAGGGGCTGCGCATTTCAGTTCAGTTCTTAATCCAACAAGGTCCTGCTTTATTGGCCATACCCACGGGGCTCTACCTATGAGTTAACCCCATCACGTCCCTTTGTGTTGGCTACACTCAGGCTCTATATTTTGGCAACTGAGCTGTATAGCCACCTCAGCCCGTCTCTGATCACTCAACACACGTTCCACCCTGGCCCGCTTCAACTTGTATCCCGCGGCTGAACAGAAAAATTAACTGTACTCATATAAATAAGTGTACGTTTAAGTAGTCTGGCGTAGGACACCCTCTGCAAATAAGCATCTGTGACCATAGATTACTAGTATAGTGTACGTATAATCTATGCTCATCGAATCGGCGTCCCGCGATGAGATGTAATTACATGTATAGTTTGTCCTCTTCATCGACTCCATCATGCATTAGCACTGTCTTGTTTCTTCATCTTACTACGCAATTTATAATAATTAAAGTGACTAATTAAGATATTTTGGCCTGGGTACCATAGTTTCCATCGTGCGCATGCGTGTCTAGTGTTGCTTTGGCGCGAGCAAATGTACACAAAGCGGTGCGCTATGAATGGAATAAGTAGACGGTCTGGAGAGCATAAGGATGAACCACCCGTTCAGTGATCGCATAGAGGTGATTAATTGTATTGCGATTTGTGGTACCCACATGATGCATGCGTGTGTTGGTGTTGGTAGGATTACGACATTCTCGAGCGGCTAGGTGAAGGAGGGTTTGCTGTGGTCCATAAAGCGAAATGCAAAACCAATGGCGAGGAAGTTGCCATAAAGATTGTGAGTGTTAATTCACTCTGCAAGTAGCTACGCTGAATTGTACGCACCGTCCTAAAGATTAACATCAAGAAGATGCGGGATAAAGGATTGCTGGATCACGTGAAGAGGGAGGCGCACATCCATTACAGGCTGAGTAATCCGTCCATCCTTAAGGTGTGCTCGATACGATGACGAGAGGCGTGGCTGAACGTTGCTATGTGTATCGCCCCAATAGATGTATAACATCATTGAAGATAAGCACAACGTGTACCTCATCTTGGAGCTATGCCATCATGGGTCACTGAGTTCATATTTGAAGAGAACTGGAAGAAAACTGACAGAGCTGGAAGGTATTGTGATATTTTCAATTGATTTTACCTCGTATCATTTACAGGATATAAAAAATATGGTCCTGTAGAAAGCACAATGTGCTTTAAGTGGGTGGGGGTGTTGCCATCTTATATGTCCACTGTCGTGTGACAGGTGTGTGGCTGACTTTGTTGTGTTATTGAATCCGCTACGCACAGCCAAGCGTGTGTTTGCACAAGTGGTGAGTGGTGTGCTGTACCTGCACAAGCACAGGATCATGCACAGAGACCTGAGTCCCTCCAACCTCCTGGTCACTAAGTCCATGGACATTGTGAGTGCGAATTTCATTTTCTGGTAGCAGTATCCATTGATTAAAAACTGCACGTTTTGTAGAAAATATCAGACTTTGGTCTTGCCGTCATGCTGGAGGATGTTGGAGAGAGACACTTCACTATGTGTGGGACACCAAACTATATAGCACCGTAAGTACATTGCGTACCTGAGATAATTATTACATGTGTGTGTGTGTGTTTAGGGAGATAGCCACACAGGTACCACATGGTCTGGAGTCAGACGTTTGGTCTCTCGGCTGCCTTCTGTACACCCTTCTTGTGGGACATCCACCATTTGATGTATGATGTAACTACTCTTGATTATCGTGACCCACTGTTCCATTGCTATCATTGCTATCATGTCACTCAACCTCCCTCCTCATTCCTTCTCTCTACTCTCCTCCCTCCTCTCCCCTTCCCTCCTTCCACCCTTTCTCTCCCTCACCTTGCCTCCCTCTTCCCACCCTTCCCTTCCCTCCCCCTTCTCTTACTCTTCTTCCTGCCTCCTCTTATTATAGACCCCACATGCAAGGGACACACTTCAGAAGGTGGCGCATGCAGATCAAATTACAATACCCAGGTGAGGATTAAAATGAAGCATGCTAATGTCAGTTTCAGACTGCCTTTACATTCTGTTGCATTTTCAGCAACATATCAAGGGAAGCACAAGACCTCATTATGGGGCTCATGAAGAAGGCAAGTGGCAAGTAACTGCTATATGTTCGCTTCCCGCTAGTGGTTTGAGTGTTGATCACACAGAAACAAATGCTTTGCTGCACTATGCATGCATGTAGTAATGATGTACCTACATACATGTACATGTAGCAGTGCTCAGTCACACTGGATCACTAAGATGGAAACTGGGGGGAGGGGGGATTACAGAAGCTTGTCCAGGGGTGGGTTTATATATATCATCCTGGGGGGGGGGGGGTACGTTTGCAATTATTGTCATTTGTAGGAGTGTATGGTTAAATAATGGAATAGCCCATTGTACCATTCAGATGCACCCATGCATGATATGTGTGTGTCTTCATGAAGGGTACCATGCGTTTACATCCTTGCATGCACATTTTGTCTTCCACTTCAGCATCCATCGGAGAGGCTGGAGGTGTCTCAGATCCTCAATCATCCCTTCATGGGAGCATCGTCAGCTCCCCCCAGAGTGATCACCAGCGTGCGTTATGTAAGCGTTCGGTGTGTCGCATGACATTGGCCACACATGTGGGAGTTCACCTTGCAACTGCCACATGGCTTTGGCGAGATCCTGTCCTACATGTGGAGGGATCTGTCTGGCTAGAAGGGCTATCAGGGATTATAATTAAATATTTGTGCCATCAAGGGCTTAAATATCTCGTACCAAGGCTCCTTCTTATGGCTATATCTCGCACTAAAGACATTAATCTCATTTATCTCGCTCGTGTGTTCTCTGTACAATGTCCCATCTCAGACTTGATGTCAGTCACTACATCTATGTACTCCACTGATCTCAATTCTATATAGCCTCTCTCAAGGGTATCAGCAGACAGTGGGAACTCTACAATGGCCTCCACACGTGCCAGCGGTCCTCTCAAGGCTACCTACAGACCAGAGGTGACATCCCCGCATGCCTCCGCACGAGTCCCCAGGCCCAGCTCCCTGGAGCCGGGCGACGCATCCAGACGATCTCGCTCGTTGGAACGTGCCCGCTCCACGCCCTCATCGGACAAGGAGAACCGTCTGAGCAGGCACTCCAGCCTGGATACCGTGCACCTTAGCACTGTGGAAGGTGGGTGAAGGGGGAGGAGGAGAGGGGAGTAGTGATTGACTGGCCTCTGTTGCATGCCAAACAAGTGGATGAAAGGTCAAGGAAGTTTGACAGTTTGTTGCCTCCGCTGGGCAATACCGCCAGGCTGCGTCCTTTGCAGAAGCACACAAGCTCTTTAATTGTAAGTGGAACTTTAGTTCTGTTGTGACGATGTCATTGTGTGCGCAGTGTTCTGCTGTGCGTAGTTACAGATCAATGTCCATTATGTTATACATGTAACTACTCTGGGTTCTATTTCTCAACGTAGTCCCCTTTATTTAGTTCCAAAGTGCTTATTGCATGTGGTTGCCTTTTGAAACCCTCTTGAGTTGACAAATTATCATTTTTGTGCAACGTGCATCCTTGTGCATGGATAGGCTACTCAATGTGCATCCTTGTGCATGGATATAGGCTACTCAACGTGCATCCCTGTGCATGGATATTGGCCACTCAACGTGCATCCTTGTGCATGGATATTGGCCACTCAACGTGCATCCTTGTGCATGGATATTGGCCACTCAATGTGCATCCCTGTGCATGGATATTGGCCACTCAACGTGCATCCTTGTGCATGGATATTGGCCACTCAACGTGCATCCTTGTGCATGGATATTGGCCACTCAACGTGCATCCTTGTGCATGGATATAGGCTACTCAATGTGCATCCTTGTGCATGGATAGGCTACTCAATGTGCATCCTTGTGCATGGATATAGGCTACTCAATGTGCATCCTTGTGCATGGATAGGCTACTCAACGTGCATCCTTGTGCATGGATATTGGCCACTCAACGTGCATCCCTTTGCATGGATATTGGCCACCCCAGATCACCATCACAGACACAAAGAAGGTGTCTCTTCAAACTCTCCATCCTGAGAGAGGATACGATGAAGTGATGGAAGTTTCCAGTGATGGCACGGAGGTAAGTACACTCCACACTAATGCACAGTGTACTAACACACACCTACCACCAGTTTGGTCCTAGTGTTCTTACTACATCATCCACAGTGTAGTGTGCATGTACACGTAGTATAGGGTCACTCAACCCATCAGCATGTCATGATCAAGGCAACTACTCAAGTCTGTGTATTGATTAGCTAGTTTCCTTGCTACTCTATATATCACCATCCTTGACATAATATGTGTCTGCTGTATATATTTATGGTCAACATCACAACTAATGTTCTTCATTCAAAATGTCGTTTGTCAATTTCATCTTGATGAAGTGTGATGCATCTTTTTTCCACACTCAGCCTCTCCATTCCACCTCCATTTAGGTTAACATTCTTCGAGGGACAAAGTCAAAGTCTGATGCAATCCCCACACTGCATAAACAGTCCAGCTACTTGCTGAAGGATCTTCCAGCCATCTACTGGAAGAAGTACCGCTTCTTGGCCGAGTTTGTGGAGAAGCTTTGTGCCCAAACGCCCAAAGTGACACTGTACTCTGAGCATGCCAGGAACGTGCTAATGGAGAATGACGCGTTTGTGGCGCGTTTCTACACAGGTGAGGGTGGGAGGGTGTGAGTGAGTGTGTGAGGATGCACATTATGCACCTCATCCGATCTAACCCTTGGACACACCCACTCTAGGGAGGGATGTTCACCTGTCTTCGGGGAGGTCACATGCTACAGAGGAAGGATCACATGAGCTACAGCATGCTAAAAAGGTAACCGATTCTGTACAGCCCCTGTCATTTATGCCACTCAAACATGGCTACACATGTATAAATTGGATCACAAGTTTACACTGACAGATAAAAAAATAATAATAAATAAATAAATAAAAACTGTTCTTGTGTCAAGGATTGCAACAAATTTAGCTGAGATGTTGTCACCTGTTTACATGTGCACATACATGTTCTTGGGAATATACATGCATTTGTAGGCTCTTGCTGAGTGCCGAAAGCTTGAAGAAGCCATTGTGGCCCTTGAAGCCGCCCACAGTCCCCTCCTGCCTGTGTGTGCCGGGAAGAGGGGCTCCCCCCTGGCCCTCGAGGGACGACACTCTGCTGTTCATGGCTCCACTGCACATCCATGTGGACCTAGCTGTGTCGGCAGCAGGGCAACGAGGGGTGGGGAGAGATCACTGTGCAGCCTCTGCCCTCCCTTGTGCACCGTACGTCTGTCCTCTGTGCAGAAGAGGGTGAAGAACAAGAGAGTGGTTAGTCTGGGGTATGTGGCTGTGGGCATGAGGGAGAGTTACATTGTGTGTTTTATGTGTGTTTGTAGTATGCAGTGCTGTGTGTTGTGTGTGTGTGTGTGTGTGTGTGTGTGTGTGTGTGTGTGTGTGTGTGTGTGTGTGTGTGTGTGTGTGTGTGTGATAATTTATGCACACCCACCCACAGATCAGCATCACAGAGAGCAAAAAGGTTCTCCTTCAGACCCTGGACCCAGCTGGGAATATCCAAGAGGCGATGGAGATATCTGGGAATGGACTGGATGTGAGTGTGTTCACTGTTAGGGTTCCTGTGGGTGAAAATAGTTTAACAATCAATTTAGAAGGTCCGCCGAACCTGTAGTGTACATCTGCATGTGATTTAGCTGTAGTTTGGCCTACACTGTACTAGTGTACATGTGTTATCTTACTGTTTCTATGTGCCTGTAGGTGGTTATGCTACGTCCGTTGAAGAGCCACCACCCCCAGCTGGTCCACACCCAGCCAGACCATATGGAGTTCTACCAGCATCATGTGTTCACCTACCACAGCCTGCCGCACCACTACTGGAGCAAGTACCAGTTTGCTGCACAGTTTGTGGAGGTGTTGAGGTCGTCAACAGCCAAGGTGACGCTGTACACAGAGCTGGCCAAGAATGCACTCATGGAGAATGAGAACTTTGAAGCCTGCTTCTATAATGGTAGGATGGTGTGTGTGTGTGTGTGTGTGTGTGTGTGTGTGTGTGTGTGTGTGTGTGTGTGTGTGTGTGTGTGTGTGTGTGTACGTGTGTGTGTGTGTGTACATGTGTGTGTGTGTGTACGTGTGTGTGTGTGTACGTGTGTGTGTGTACGTGTGTGTGTGTGTGTGTGTACGTGTGTGTGTGTGTGTGTGTGTGTACGTGTGTGTATGTGTGTGTGTGTGTGTGTGTGTGATGTGGTTCGTTCATACAGTGTAGCTTTGCTGGTGATATAATAGTCCATGATTTTGTCTCAGTATAAATTTGTCCTCATTGGGGCGATCTCCCCTTCATTACATCTACATGTATATGAATGATTGTGTGATATTTGTCCAATAGGAAACAAGGTCTCCCTGTCTCCAGGGAGAATCCACTTTATCACATTGGATGGATCCACCTCTACCGTTGGCGAAGTGGAGGACATTCCAGAACCCCTGATGGGCTACTATAGACATGCTGATCAGGTGAACAGGATGTGGTAGTGATTAGGGTGGAAACTGGGATGTGGAGTGTACACTGTATGTGCATGTACATGTAGCTGTGATGCCTGTGTTATTCCCTTTGGTTGTACGGTTGCAGGCCCTTCGCCAATGCAGGCGTATTGAAAGTGATCTTGGAACCTACCTCCCTATCACGGTAGGCTGCTCTGCTACATTGACAGATACATGTAAAACAGGACGCAGTGGGACCGAGGTAACAGCCATATCATAGGTGTTAGTGCCGTGCAGTGAAGGTTGATGTGTCCTATTGCTTCATTTATTGCAATGCAGAAACCATTGGATGGTGTTCCTCATGTACAAGGCTCCTCTGGCTGTGGCCCCCAAGGGGGCTCCACTGCGTGTGCTCCCCTGGAGGGGTTATCAGGTCTCCAGTGGTCATCTGTCCAATGTGCTGGACAACCGCACTGTTTGGAAGGGTCAGCTACACAGGCACATGCTGGGGGGGCCTCATGTTCAAAAGAAAGTGTTCATTCCACACATCGGGTGGGTTCTACAGGTAGGCATGTGCATGGGAAGCTTTGTGGAGTGAACGTGAATGGTGGTCCCTTTGTACATGTACTTGTAGCTGTCTACTAAAGAGATATGGTTGAACTACTCTGAGGGAGGGATTGAAATTGCACCTGGGGGAAAGTCCTTCAAGTATGTGGACCCACAGGGATCAGCACAGACGTGAGTTTACAAACAGCCAGCAGGATCTTGTTTCTGCTACCCCAAGGTCACTGTCGACTTTCCCTGTTAGGTATTACGCAGGAGACAACAGTATCCCTCTTAGTGTAAGGCAGAAACTAGAGCAGCTGCCCCTGATCTCAAAGACCCTTGCCTCCACACCTCATCTTCAGTCTCCCTTATCATGATATGACATGGTCAATGTTGTTTGTCTTATTTGTGCCATTTCTTCTGTTTTATTTTTACACCACCCAGTGTTGTATCAGATTTTATTATTTTATTCATTTCACACCGTTTGGATCAATGTAGTAGTGCAGCTAGCATGGTTTGCAAATGTTGCACTGTAAGAAGTGAATTTAAAACAGTTCCTGGACAACACAACAACTGAGTAACTGACTAAACACTGTACTGTGAATACGCCTATATTTAGCATATCAGTCACTAAAACCACCCCATACATGTGCGTAATACTGTTACTGAACAATATAACAAAAACATTCTTTTTTGCCCGTCTGGCTGACTTGTTGTTAAGGAAGGAAGCATACATTGCTATATAAATAAATCGGCTCTATGTCGCAGTGACCATATAACCGACAGTGTCAAACGGGCGTCAAGCTGAGTATTTGATAGCAACGTTGCTGGGGCTTAAATACATAACCTTCAATATCTAGGTACATGTAATTAAGCATGGTGATGTAATTAATTAAAAGCATGGTGATGTAGCTTAAAAGTTTGCTGTTTACAAAATTCGGTTTCTGCAGTACCGTATTCAGTGTCATGCAGTATCACGTCAGCCGCTTGCAAACTAGTGCATATTATAAAATTTGTTATAAAAATGCCTTACGTTTAAATCGCTATAACTTCCGCACTGTAAACGCTATCGACTTTCTATTTTCAAAACTTCATAGCACACCATTTCTGTATGTAGATCTATATTTTCGTGTCTTACACAAGCTCCATGCCAACGTTATGAGACCTGATTACCCATGGGGTTCGAAACTGCCACATCTTCAGGTAGGAGCGTCCAAATCGTTTCAAATTCAGTGTGTATGTAGAGGGGTCCTGTCGCTATTGATTTTTTTCAGTTCGCTAATTTTTATGTTATCCGTTACGGAGATACAGCTGTGCAAAGTTAATGCACATTTCCTGCTCGATGAGCGCCATTATTGTATGCAACCCGCGTTCCATCCACAATAAATTTCGATAACTTCTTTGTTCCGCCCACATTCTTTGCCTAAAACTAAGCTAGCCGTTCGCAACAATTTTACCTCACCCAGGCAGCGAGTTTATACCGGTGAATTAAAGGAAGAACGCTTCTCGCTTCGCAAAACGATCGTACCAAATTGATGGATCTGAATGAATCGTTGCAGTATTCTTGCGCCTCCCACGTCGCGGGGTGGCAGTATTCAACACGGCGTGAGTAAGGCTATTTGCTACGCACTTGCATCATCCTCTAGTCGTGTAATAAAGCTTCCAACTTGCTATTAGTATAGCTCATGCTAAAATTCTTGTCACGCCCACTCAGCTACGCTTGCAATAACATCGGTTGTCTTTACAATTTTCAGCTCACGCATAATACATGAACATGCACCCATGCTGGCTCACACAGTCTCCTGCACTTGTGCACACACTTGAATTGTTGCGTATATAAACCTGTACACCATCGTATGGCATATTCTTATGCACAACACCCACACTCACGTACAGTACATGTGGCACACAATAAACCAGTCTGATGATGATGACACACTCTCACACCACACTTTGTCACATGCACGGGATCTATTCCATTTAACTGTGTGCATTTTTGAGTGGGTTTATGTACTGAGCTTCTGTACCACTCTCTTAGTTTTTCCCCTGCATTGTTGCCGAAGCATTCCTTATAACAACTCCTCTTTGTGCAGGCTGGGTTTCCCATATAAATGGTTCTTCGTACCTGACATAGAGCTCTCACATGCACATAAGTATGTGTAGCTACATGCAGCGTCCCATAGGATTGGACGACTGTACGTGCATCGTGTGCTCATAGGATTGGTCCTCTATTTGTGCATCCTATCCCCGTAGGGTTGGTCCTTTGTACACACAGGTACCTCGTGTCCCTATAGGATTGTTCTTTTGTACATGCATTGTGTCCCCATAGGCCCATATGATTGGTCCTTTGTATGTACATTTTGTCCCTGTATATTGATCCTCTGTGTCCCATTGGTTTGGTCTATTGTGCTTGCATACACTGTACATCACTGTATACATGCATGTGCAAAGAATAACACTATATTTACCACAACATGCCTATATATTCCTATGCACTCACATAATCTTTCTCTAGTAGAGAAGTGTGTAATAAAGCTTTCTTATTCTACATAACGCTTGCTCAACTTGCTCAACTTCTCATCATTCTTTATGCCTCAACTATTGCTGCTTATGCTGACTTCAAGTCTCTTTTTGCTCGCACCATATGGAGTGCGTGAACATGCCCTCATACTGGTTCACACACCCTTATGCAGGTGTATACGTTGTGCAAATAGCACTGTACAATTCTTGAGCACATCACTTGCACACACACACACACACACACACACACACACACACACACACACACACACACACACACACACACACACACACATAAACACAACACTTATGCACCGTGACACATATGGCAACATTATAACACACTCTAATAATGATAGTACATCCAAGTACATTCAAGTGTAAGGTCTGCCTCTCTGAACGTTTCCCCCGAGCAGAATAATGAAATCGTTTACTAGCTTGCTAAGGTATGTCTGTGTAAACTTACCACGGGCCCTGACCCACCACAATCTGCAATGATAGGTAGGTACAATAATATTCATTGCCAAAGGTAACAGTCTAACCTTACAGGCCAACAGACAATGTTGCATCACTAGTAAATAAGTTTGAATGCAGGGAATTCAACGAGTGTTATTGCACTCCACTGTTCCTGGCCTAGCCTTCTCACAATTAGTACAAAGTATTGTGCTTCCCATTCCGCTCTTGCTATACCCTTCTAGGAGTACTTGAACACTCACTTCATTCCCTGCATACAACTAGTGTGACATGCAACACTGTGTGCTGCCTCTTCACGGTGCACCACGCATGTAAAGTTTATTATTATTAATTTTTTTAAGGGCGATGGTCTTGCATGGGCTGTGTTGTTCCTGCATGGCCTGTGGCAATGAATTTTATTGTAGCTACCCTATCCTGCAGATTGTGGTAGGTCAGGGCCCGTGGTAGGTTTACACATCGGACGTTGTATCACCGTAATGGAGGATGAAATTGAGGTGTCATGGTTTGATGGTTCATATACAACCATTTGGCAGCCTTCAAAGAGGAAAGATCCAAACAACCCAAGAAAACATGTTGATTGGACAGATAGAGTCCCTAAATCATCAATCATTCTTTACGATTTTACATTCACTTCTACAGGCCGACTTAGAAAAGCCACTGTTGAACATTTAAAAAGCATACTGTCATAAACTCACAAGTAAATGAAAGAATTTAAGCACAATCCACATACCTTAAATAAAATTAATGTAATTTTGTGTCTTGATTGCGGTACAAAGAAATAATCAAATGATGCAATAAACAATGTGCACAAAATAAAACAAAATACATTCAAAAATGCACCAAAATACATAGATTCAAGCTTTTCAATGGTAGTTCTTCCAAATCAGAATAGTTCAGTTTAGATCAGACTGTGTTACAGATATAAGTAGCAAGTTACAGTTTAATATTCGTTATCCAACTCTGCACCTCTCTAAGAAAAACATAAAAAAGCCTCTTTCATGCTGACCCATGGAATCCCTTATGACTTGTCCTCTATTCTCTTTAACTGTCTCAAGCAGTCCTATTGAAATATCATGTATGTACAAAGGACCAGTCCTATGGGACACTACAGTGTACGTGATGTGTACCTACATGTATGTCCCTCATGAGCTGTTCAATAGAATAGATCAAGAATACATGTGCAGAGAACACATTCAGTGTACCATCGTTAGAGTGTTATTGTTTGTGCCACATGTAAGTGTAGTGTGTGTGTGTGTGTGTGTGTGTGTGTGTGTGTGTGTGTGGATTTGTGTATGCTGTGGATAGGTTGCATGATTTAAGCGGAGAAACAGAGTCAGTGTATGCCAATGCCATCAAGCAGCCAGGTAACCCAGGCCTTGTCAGGGTGAAGGCGTAACTTGTGGTTAAAGTTAGAGTGTCATAGAGTGGTGTGAGTTCAATGGTCTTAGAGTGGTGTGAGCTCACTGGTCATAGAGTGGTGTGTGCTCGCTGGTCATAGAGGGGTGTGAGCTCACTGGTCGTAGAGTGGTGTGAGCTCGCTGTTTGTAGAGTGGTGTGAGCTTGCTAGTCGTAGAATGGTGTGAGCTCGCTGGTCATAGAGTGGTGTGAGCTCGCTGGTCATAGAGTGGTGTGAGCTCGCTGGTCATAGAGTGGTGTGAGCTCGCTGGTCATAGAGTAGTGTGAGCTCGCTGTTTGTAGAGTGGTGTGAGCTTGCTAGTCGTAGAATGGTGTGAGCTCGCTGGTCATAGAGTGGTGTGAGCTCGCTGGTCATAGAGTGGTGTGAGCTCGCTGGTCATAGAGTGGTGTGAGCTCGCTGGTCACAGAGTGATGTGAGCTTGCTGTTTGTAGTGTGGTGTGAGCTCGCTAGTTGTAGAAAGGTGTGAGCTCGCTGGTCGTAGAGTGATGTGAGCTTGCTGGTCATAGAGTGGTGTGAGCTCACTGGTCGCAGAGTGATGTGAGCTCGCTGTTTGTAGTGTGGTGTGAGCTCGCTAGTCGTAGAATGGTGTGAGCTCGCTGGTCGTAGAGTGATGTGAGCTTGCTGGTCATAGAGTGGTGTGAGCTCACTGGTCGCAGAGTGATGTGAGCTCGCTGTTTGTAGTGTGGTGTGAGCTCGCTAGTCGTAGAATGGTGTGAGCTCGCTGGTCGTAGAGGTGTGAGCTTGCTGGTCATTGAGTGATGTGAGCTCGCTGGTCATAGAGTGGCGTGAGCTAGCTGGTTGTAGAGTGGTGTGAGTTTCACTGGTCGTAGAGTGGTGTGAGCTCACTGTTCGTAGAGTGGTGTGAGCTCGCTGGTCGTAGAGTGGTGTGAGCTCGCTGTTTTTAGAGTGGTGTGTGCTCGTTCATAGAGTGGTGTGAATTCGCTAGTCGTAAAATGGTGTGAGCTCGCTGGTCGTAGAGTGGTGTGAGTTCGCTAGTCGTAGAATGGTGTGAACTTGCTGTTCGTATAGTGGTGTGAGCTTGCTGTTCGTAGAGTGGTGTGAGTTCACTGGGCATAAAGTGGTGTGAGTTCACTGGTCATAGAGTAGTGTGACTTAACTGGTCATAGAGTGGTGTGAACTCACTGGAGATCACTGGGCCACTGGTGCAGCACATGGCCAGGCCTTGGCAGAGTGCTCTCCACCACAGCCTGGGACCCAGCACCTGTGGGTGGCTCGCTCCATGTGTACCAGATGGTGGAGTAGTGCCTGCTGGTGTGGTGGTGAGCCTGCTTGGAACTGGCTGTTGCCATGCATGAAAGGGCTGATGTGTGACACACCACACCAGCACGTCCTCCTTCAACGCATCCCAGCGGAGGTTATGCAGCTTGTCCATAGCTGCGGCCTGCCAAAAGAGCTGTAATAGCTCAAGGCTGCTGCCATTGGGTGCGAAGAGCTGGCAGATGATGTGTTGGTACTTCACCAGCTCAAGAGCAGTTTGGGCGCAATCTGAATGCAATATGTTTCAGGCTTCTATCCAGGAGCTGAGAACTGAGACCTGTCGCCTGGTGCTGCCCTTCTTAGCCACCTGGCCAACTAGCAACCCGTCATCTAATAGGGGAAGGAGTTGGTCAACTGAGCCGTAGTCAAGGCTATTACTGGAGTGCTGCGCACATGAAATTACTTTTATATGGATGCAAACCTGTGAACATATCAACAACAGTTTGGGATGATTTTTGATTGGATAAGGGTTTTAGGGGTAAGACACCCTGCATTGGGCACTAATGCCAAGCTTAGGATTGGTTAGGATCATTCATTGAATGCATCTGTAGAAACATATGCTTTCATCTCAGCCTTAGCAGCGGACATGCACTGTACCTAGTACCCATAGAAAGCTTAGTAATACTATGACATAGACTGGTCATGTGCATTAAACTTGCTTTACTACACCTGTACCTAAACTCTACCTTAGGGCGCATTCATGTACTCTGTGTGAGCTCAAAATTGTGTGGGCAAAAGGAGATCAAAGTTACTGTGAAGTGGTACAGATGCCACATAACTGAGTGGGGGAGGGGAGGGGGGGGGGGTATAAAGAATGATGAGCAGATGAGCAATAAGACAAATAGGAAAGCTTTATTACACGTTTCTCCACTGTCGAGAGAAAGATGATGTGAGTGCATAGGAACTTTTAAAAAACTTTACGCATGTTGTGGTAAAATACAGTTATTCTTTGCAACATGTACAATGTATGTGTACCTCTAGAGGACTATGAAGACATGATGTACGTACAAATGATCAATCCTATGGTAACTATGCACACATAGAGGACCAATCCTTTGGGGACATGATGCACGTATAGTGGCCCAATCCTATATGTCGCCACATACCTATGTACATGTGAGGGCTCTATGTCATGTAGGAAGAACCATGTGTATGGGAAACTCAGCCTGCACAGAGAGGAATTGTTATAAGGAATACTTCTACAGGCAACAATGCCAAGGATTAAACTAAGAGAGTGCATAACCCCCCTCAAAAATGCACACAGTTAAATGGTAGAATGCACGTGCATGTGGTGTGAGAGTGTGTCATCATCATCAGACTGGTTTATTGTGTGCCACAAGTACTGTATTCGTGAATGTTGTGCATAAGAATATGTCATACGATGGTGTACAGGTTTATATACGCAACAATGCAAGTGTGTGCACAAATGCATAAAGGTGTGTGAGCCAGCATGAGTGCACTGATGTTCATGTACTATGCGTGAGCTGAAAGTTGACATTGCAAGCGTAGCTGAGTGGGTGTGAGAAGAATTTTAGCAAGGGCTAGCGCTACAGCAAATAGGAAAGCTTTATTGCATGACTAGAGGATGATGCAAGTGCATAGCAAATACATGTATAGCCTTACGCGAGCCATGTTGAATTCGGCCATCTGCGACGTGGGAGGCGCAGGATTAACCATTCGACTCAATCCATTAATTTGGTACGATCGACTTGCCAAGCGAGACATCTTCTTCTTTTTCTTCTTTGAATTGTCACTGCATGGGTGTTGCGAACGGTTTTAGGCAGAGTATGGGTGGAGAATGGGCGGAACAAAGAAAGTTATCGAAATTTATTGTGGATTGGGAGAATGGAATGCGGGCTGCATGCAATAATTGTGCGAATCGGAAATGTGCATTAACTTTGCACAGGTATATCTCCGTAACGGAAAAAGTAAAAATTAACGAAAAGAACAACTCAATAGTGACAGGACCCCTCTACGTACACACCGAATTTAAAACGATTTGGACGCTCCTACCTGAAGATATGGCGTTTTTGAACCTTATGGGCTATCGGAACTTGTATCGTCGGCACAGAGTTTGTGCAAGTCACCAAAATATAACTTTACATACTGGAATGGTGTAGTATGACGTGTTGAAAATAGGCAGTCGATAGCGTGTACCGTTCGGGAGTTACAGCGATTTAAACATAAGGCATTTTTATAACACATATTATAATATGCACTAGGTCCCTTTTCGCGGAAACGATCCCATATGTTTTATTGCAGCATATTGAGAAAGACAAATATGATTTTTTGGTGAATTATCCATGATTTGTTTTTCTAAAATATTCAAGAATAAGGGCTATCATTAATGTACAGCAAAAGCCTGTACTTGATAATTACTAACTAGTCCAAGATGATACTTCACTTGCGGTAACGGAATCTTGTGTCATTAGATTCTAAAAAAAATATTGAAAGTTTTGGTTCCTGGAGGCAAAATAGTGCTTTCCGTAGACAAGTACGTAAAATGCATTTTTCCTGACCTAATTACAGTATTCCACCAGCTATAAATCTTGATTCATGTTGGATTGTTCATTTGCGGTAACAGATTCTGGTCCACTATACACCAGTGAGTTTTACTGTGGTGAAAACACCTTAAACCTGGAGGATTTATTTCATTGGAGACTTAATTCAATGATTACTACTAAAAATGGCGGCCAATGCCGTATATGGTGTTACACTTGTAACACCCTCGCTCATTCCATGGTCCCATTTGGAAAATTAATAAGCATCATGTTAATGTTAATTGCATAATTTGACGCAAATAACAATCATAATTATCTCAATTTATAAATTCTGCAAGATACTTATAACTCCCCAAGTGACATTTTTTTTTCATATACAAGGTCAGTTACTATAGTCAGAGATAACATATTCTGAGGGAGGGATTGAAATTGCACCTGGGGGAAAGTCCTTCAAGTATGTGGAATCACAGGGATCAGCACAGACGTGAGTTTACAAACAGCCAGCAGGATCTTGTTTCTGCTACCCAAAGGTCACTGTCGACTTTCCCTGTTAGGTATTACTCAGGAGACACAGTATCTCTGGTATGACACCAAATATACTTACACACGCATATACATGCACTCACATGTAGACAAACACAAGCTTTCAATCCACCCTTTGTGACACCTTTATCAAGATCGTGAGCGGCCAGTGGGCGGGGGATGAGATGCACCACCACAACCACCACCACCACCACCACCACCACACCACACACACCACATACCCACCCAACAACCACCACCACACCAACCACCACCTACCACCCACCACCACCACCACATACATACACCAATTAACCAACCCCAGCCACTCACCAACACCACAACCACCCGACCACCAACACCCCACCACCCCACCACAACCCACCACCACCCCACCACCGATCACCACCACCACCACCCACCCCACAACACCACCACACAACCACCACCAACACACCACCACACCACCACAACAACAACCTAACAACACCACCAACCACCACACACCACCACCACAACCACCACCACCACCACACCACCACCAACCACCACCACCCCACCCCCACCACACCACCACACCACCCCAACCCCCAACACCAACACACCCCAACCCCCACCACACCAACACCACACACCACCACAACCACACCCCACCACCACACCACACCACCACCACCACCACCACCACCACCACCACCACCACCACCCACACCACACCACCACCACCACCCACCACCACACCACCACACACCACCCCACCACCACCACACCACCACACCCACCACCACCCACACCCACCACCACCACCACCACCATCACGTTGCACACACAAACTGAAAGTGCTTGCTGATGTTCATAATCATAGCACGCAGTCTATCAGGGTTGCCACCACCACCACCATCACGTGCACACACAAACTGAAAGTGCTTGCTGATGTTCATAATCATAGCACGCAGTCTATCAGGGTTGCCACCACAGTTCCTCATGCGCCAATACAAGTGCATTTGGGTGAATAGCGAGATATTCCATTTATTTCAGAAAGAATATATATATCTTTATCGGAAAGTTCAGTGAACCACTTCCGATCTCTAGCACGAACCGGACCAGCACAGATCTTACGCAACTCCTTTGCCACATTCTTCGTGCCTGCACTAATTGAGAAGGTGATCTTCAGCTTGAAGATAGATGGAAGTGTAAGCTATGTCAATCTTACCGAGATGATATATTCGAGCTTCTGTACACTAACACCTGGTACAAACTATGACGCCAGCGCTGGTACAGACTATGACCCTAGCGCTAGTACAGACTAAGACAACCGCGTTGGCAGTATTGATGCATGGAATTAAACAACAGCAGCCTTGATGCTGGCACTCGTATATAGGTGAACAAATGCCATATTCAGAACTAGACGTGAGATATCTGTCTAATACTTGCTTGCATGAATAGCAAAATGATGAAGGGTGGGTTCCTGGAACATCATTACTTATGTCAATGGTAAACCGTACAAAAAATTCTTGGCAAGTTTTATCAAGACGTACCAATTCTTAGCAAGACTTGTCAAGACTAGTCTAAGACTTCTATTATTAATAGCTGTCCAAGCAAATAAGCACGTGATTAGGTGTTTGAGTGAGGTGTTACGCGCAAAGCGCAATCCCGGGATTGTCCTGCGCAAACCCTGGATCCATGGTTTGCTTGTTTTTTAACCCAATCAACTCGCATATCTCAACTATAACGAAGGCACAAAAGTTGTATCGACTACACAGAGCCGTTGAGCGTACACACAGATAAGTTGAGATAACCTGTCGGTCTAGCCAGTCCAGGTCTCCAACCTGTTTGGGCTATTCAAGAAGGTAAGTTGTGTGGTAGGCATTATTAAGAGCGGATCGATTAATAGGCCTACCCTCAATAGAACTCTTTCCTGTGATGGTTGTAAAGGCCCAGTGACTTCGCTTGAATCCAGCTTATGGGCGCCCGCTATTTTATCAATATGTAACGCGCCAGCTACATAATTTGAAGTTTAAGTGGGTAAACTGAAGTACAGCCGTATTTGTCAAAAAGGAAACCAGGGAGCTAGTTTGTTAGGTAGTTGCGCTTATAAATGGGACTAGTACCGACCGTTTGAAGTTTTGGATAAGTTGCACTTGTACGCTGTGTGATAACTCCAACTGAGTACGTAACGCGAGGCGCTCGTAGGGACAGAGGAGACAATCACAAAGCACACAACTATACAAAGGAGGTAGTAACCAGTGCGCACGCTGACAAGGAACAGCAACCAGCGCCGTTGTTGCAGACCCGCCGAGAGAGAGAGAGATAAGAGTCTGGAGGGTTCTTAAGTAGTAGTAATCATTCCCAACTGCGCATGTCCATTACACCTTGAACTTCTTCTAGAAGCTTCCACACGTGAGACCTTACAAGTCCTACACGGCCAATAATTGGATTCCGTTACGGATACGTTGGAATTGCTACACGGATCCGATAAATTGCGAGCGTAACGCAAGCGATGGGTAACCGATTTTTTTGGAAGCGTAGCAATAATTTGCGTATAGCATGCGTGTACGCCTCCGATACGTACCCGTATACGTAAAAGCGACGTATGGTGGTTTCTATACCACGCCCGCGTCTGTACTAGTAGTTACTGGTAAACAATAATCTCAAATAAACTCAAACATGTCATTTTTATGGCAAACAATGTATACAGAATATGTTATAGCAGTACATATTGTTGTCTGTGTTCTGCCAAGACACAGTTTTCTTTTGTGTCACCAGTACTCGTTCAATTCTTGATGTTGTCTCCTGTTCTGCCAAGACACATTGGTGGCTGTCACACTGGTGTACGACAGAGACTGCACAGCTGACAAGTGTTGATGCTGTGCAACGAATTACCTTCGTCATTGTTAGCAGTGGACAACCCCACTCGGGCTCAGTATACCACTCAGCACAGGCTCCAAATAACGGACCAAACAAAAATGTTGCTTGCTCCGCGTGAAAGCTGCCAATAAACAATCCAGTCTCCAATGCCACCTGTAAAACAATAAGACATACAAGTCATACACATGAGAATAGTAAATACATCATACCGAGGTGGAAGCTTGAGAATTGTATTCTATGTAGTCCTGTACATTAATGAGTTGTCCATTTTTTCGTACAGTCGCATTTTTGAAATTCCATGTGGCAACAGAACAGTGAACTTTGCATCTATTTCTTCTTATGACATCGTTTTCCCTTCCAATGTAATCGGTACTGAAGCCAATGGAGCTTTTGTTCTAGCTGAACAATAAAAAATATGAAAGTTCACAATCAAACATATACATGTATAAATAAATGCACACATGAACACACACCTATACGTACACACATTACTCACATATATGGAACATGTACATATATATACACACATTGAGTAAACAACAACGGAATAACAGAGACAAAAAATTAGTTTCATCACAAACAAAAACACACAAAGAACATAATACATTTACTTGTGTACATCATATTCATACTCATATTATTACCTTTCGTAGTGTTCCATGTTTATGAATTCCACCACTCCCACATTCTTGGACTTCACCATCTAAAAACACTTCTTCGTTGGTATGGTAAAGGCTGACAAGGTCCTCACCACATCTGCAAGTAAAAAATTAAGCTTTACCAGTCTCAAGGAATATCAGACCTTCAGATGTATTGTAGCAACTGCCGGAAAAGGTAAATCTAATAATTGTACTTCCTTGTACAGCAAAAGCAGTAGCAATATCCTTGCTAGGGGCCTGTCTGTTGCTATACACATTGCGTGACCGTATTACAGAATTGACACCTGAAACACAATATGTTCCATACAATATCTTTGTGCACATTGTGGAACTTACCTTTCTGTGTTGAATGAAGATGCAGGCCCAAACGTCAACATGCTGTCAGGAAGGTGCAGTATCAGGTGAATTTATGGGTTTTTTTTTTTTCACCACATCACGCTGTAGGTAGCCCTCGCAAATCGGTGACACACAATTCAATGTTCTGAGGTTCAAACCCATCATAATACACCATTTTGAGAACCTATTTTGCATGACAAAATTATAAAATGAAAACGCACACAATCACATCTCCATTACGTACAATTGACAAGGCACGTAGAAGGGTACATCAGATGGGCTGTAGAACTGTTAGTGAGTAGGTTAAGTTTAAGCTTTTGTCAATATACCTTGTGTACCTTCTCTGGTGCATGATATCCAGGTAGCTTATATGAGACCATAGTGGAAACACTTGGAGTGCACGACACATGCATCTCAGAGTATGGGACACAAATGTCAGATTGGATAGACCCTGTGTAGAGAAGTGAAAGATTACACTCCTTCAACAAATCATCAAGAATGCCTTACCATTGAACAAGGACTGTTGATTATTATGTATGTCATTGCAGACATCATAGATAAAAATGGATGGTATACTGGCCCTTTCTATTGGCACTGCTATTTGTGAGGCTTAGAATATTAGCTATATCTATACAGTGCACACAAATTCATAGTAAATATTACACAATCACATCGAATTATTCCCACCTGAATCAGAACGAGAGTCTGAATCCTTTTCCGCTTCGTCGCGCGATGGCCAATGTCCATGTCCTCTATAGCTAGTGATAATTCGTCGCTAGCAATTGCTGAAGGACTATGACTCTTGGTTACAGTAGTGGATCCACCCGTATCAACATTTCCAGATTCAAGCTCAGCTTCCAAATTCTCAGTTGAGGCACAATTTCCATCAGACGAACCTTGTCTTTGTGGGAACATACCTTTCATATCTGTCAAACTCTTTCAGACAAACATCACAGTGACATTTAGCAGCCATCTTTCTCACGTGCAGCTGCGGTTGCAGGCTTACAGTCCGATACGCTTGCGTAAAGCACACGTAACACCTTTTTTGCTAAATCGCCAGCGTCACGGAGCCGTGCATGACGTTTGCGTTACGCAAAATTTTTACACGCTACCGTATTCGGTAAGATCATAGCCTCCGTATCGTAACTTCACAACGATCGCCTGCGATACGCCGTTTCGAACGCATCCGTGACGCAAGCGATAAATAACGCTTGCGTAACGCAGGTGGTACTTATTGGCCGTGTATTGTACTAACACATTAAGTCCCATTACCACACGCTGACTCTGTGATGTGCTCTGTTGATCACCAGCCAGCATTTATAATAGCAACGTGTGACAAGTATTTTTCGTCATAAAAAAAAACAAAACACTTTTGCAGGATTCTAATAACACCACCGTGCTAGCCGTGTTAGTTAAATGGTGTATGTGAAATTTTTTATGACAGTGTCAACAACGATGTCGTATGTTACAAAAATAATAATAATAATAACCCTATTTCTTTGCCCGAAGCGAAGGTTACTGGTGGTTCTGCAGCTCGGATGGCCGAGATGCGCAAACACATCTCCAACGACCCCAAGTGCAGGGCCTTGGGGTGGGTTTGCATTCCACTGGCTGTCGAGACCTATGGGTGCTGGGGATGAGACCTATGGGTGCTGGGGATGAGACCTATGGGTGCTGGGGATGAGACCTATGGGTGCTGGGGAACAGAAGCCAGGGACTCCTCTCGTCTAGCAGCTCGGCTGGCCTTACAGCTACATTGCAGCAAGTCCAAAGCCTTGATCAGCATTTACCCAACCTCACTTTGGTTCGCTGCGCAGCCAGAGCTTTACTTTCATGTGTCGGCACCCAGACCCCAGAGGGTTAAAAACTTTAGTTTAGGACTCCCTCGTGATTTCATTTTGTTTATGTTATTGGTACATGCTACGGTTTAATCATGTGTATTGTTTTATATAAAAATATGGGACAGTTTCCGCGAAAATTGCCCCACGGATATATTATAAAATGTTATAAAAATGCATCGCGGGTGAATCGCTATAACTTGCCAACGGTTAATGCTATCGACTTCCTATTTTCAACACTTCATACTACACCATTTCACTACAGGAAAACTTATTTTGGGGCCTTGCACTAGTTCCTTGCTGATGCTACGAAGTCCGATACCCCATGGGGTTCAAAACCGCCACATCTTCAGCTAGGAGAGTTTAAATCGCTTCAAATTCAGTATGTACGTACAGGGGTCCTGTTGCTATTGATGTGTTCAGTTCGTTAATTTTTACTCTATCCGTCACGGAGATACATCTGTGCAAAGTTAATGCACATTTCCCGCTCGATTGCACCATTTTTGAATGCAACCCGTGTTCCATTCTCCCAATCCACAATAAATTTTGATAACTTCTTTGTTCCGCCCATTCCTCCCTTAAACTAAGCTAGCCGTTCCCAACTGTTTTTGTCTCACTCAGGCAGTGAGTTTATGCGGGAAAGTTACAAGAAGAAGAACGCTGCTCAGTTCCAGACGATCGTACCAAATTAACGGACCCAAGTGAATGGTTGCAGTATAACCTTGCGCCTCCCACGTCGCCGGCAGTATTCAAAACGGCACGCGTAAGGCTATTTGCTACGCACTCACATCATCCTCTAGTCGTGTAATAAAGCTTTCCTATTTGCCATCATCTTGCTAAAATCATTGTCTTATATCTGCCACGCCCACTCGGCTACGATTGCAATGATTTCGGTCTCACACAACTTTCAGCTCACACATAGTACATGAACTCATGCTGGCTCCCACTTGTGCACACACTTGCATTGTTGCGTACATGGCCCTGTACACTATCGTATGGCGTATTTTCTTATACACAACCACACACACACGCACACACACACACACACACACACACACACACACACACACACACACACACACACACACACACACACACACTCATGTACAGCGTACTTGCACACACCAGTTATACATGTGGCAAACAATACACCTGTCTGATGATGGTACAAACACTCTCACTCACAAACATTGTCACATGCACATGCATTCTATTCAATTCAACTGTATTTGTGCATGCTTGTACAGACCACTGATTCGATGTAAATTTGTGTACCAAGCTTTCTGTACATGTGTCATGTCTCCAAGGATTGAATACATTGTGTCCCCATCTGGTACTCTAAATGTACACAAACATTGCACACTTGCACACACACACCACTGTATAAATGTGGCAATACACATGCAAAAACGCTCACACACAACATATAGATACACAGACACACACATGACATACACCCACAAACACACACACATACGGACACGGACACACTCACAGACACAGGCACAGACACACAGGTACACATGGACACACACACAACACACAGACACACACACACAGACACACACACATAGACACACACACACAACATACACACAGACACACACACAGACACACACACAGACACACACACAGACACATACACACACAGACACACACACAGACACACACACAGACACACACACAGACACACACAGACACACACAGACACATACGTGTAGTTGTACACAGACACATGCAGGCATGCACAGACACACACAGACGCACACACACACACACAGGCACACATAGACCCACACAACACACTCTCACACGACAGACACATACACAGACACAGACACACACAGACATGCACAGAGACACACACAGATATGCACATGAAATACACAGACACACACACACGACATACACACAGACACGCACAGAACACACATGGACACAGACTCACACACGAAATTCACAGACACACACATGCACAGACACACGACAGACAGACTCACATGACAGACAGACACACAGACGCGGGCACATATGGACACACAAGCATAGACACACACATGCACAGACACACACATACAGACGCACACAAGATACACACATGCCATACACACACAGACACACAAGCACACAAAGACACACGCATGAAATACACAAACACACCTACAGACACACACATGAAATACACAGACACGCACAGACACGCAGAATACATGTGCACAGACTCATACAAAAAAATACATATAGACACACACACGAAATACACATAGACACACACACACATGCACACACATGGACACGCAGATACACACACGACATACACACAGACACACACATATACAGACACACATGTAGCTACATGTACCTATGTGTATGTACCGTCTCTAAAGTGCGAGCTCTATGTCATATACTCCCAAAGAATTGGTTCTCAGCTCCCATAGGATTGGTGTCCCGTACCACTGTATGCATGTGGCAAAGTATATCACTGTATTCACCACAGCACTGGACCCATGGTACAATATTAAAAAGTGTGTGTGTATGTGTGTGTGTGGGGGGGGGGCTGATTTCTTTTGAGCAAAATGAATATACAAGTCTACATGTAGAGATGCACGAATTTATTTTTAAAAAATCATGATGCGTATGATGTTGTCATCGAAAAAGTTGTTGTCGACTATCATTCCTTGATGAGATTTACACAGTTGGCCAAAAATTGTGGTGTTTGTGTGGAGGGTCCCTGCAGCAACGTGCATAAGACTTTAAGTTCTTACACACTCACATCCATCTTTTTGTAGTTAAGTACAATTGTGTAATAAAGCTTTCCTGTTTGGCAAAATCCTTGATCCTTGAACAACTTCTTATCATTCTTTATGCCTCCACTACTCAGCTAGGTGGCTTGTGTACCAGTTGCAGAGACTTGAGTCTCTCTTTGCCCATACAATATTTAGCTCACACAGAGTACATGACCATGCCCTCATGTTGGTTCACACACCCTGATGCATGTGTATATGTTGTGCAAATGCGTCTGTACATCCTGAGCGCACACACACACACACACACACACACACACACACACACACACACACACACACACACACACACACACACACACACACACACACACACACACACACACACACCAATCTCTGTGTGTTTCCTCTGTATTGTTGCAAGCAGACGTATACACTTCTTTCATCTAGCACTGTACAAGTGCTCGTCTGACCTGTAAAAGCCTTTTCGGAGTACAGTATAATGAATATCGTTACTAGCTTGCAATCGATATGTCTGTGTAAACTTACCCGACCTACCACGATCTGCAACGATAAGGGAGGTACAATAATTTCATCGCAGGTCTCACAGGCCTACTGTTTTCATCAGCACAATGTTGTGTGTCCCATCGCACTAATTGAATGCAGCGAATTAAACGAGTGCACATGAACTCAGATTGCTGTTCCTCACCATAGGTACAAAGTACGTACTGTGCCTTGCTATAACCTTCTACGAGTAGTCATTTAATTTACTGCATACAAATTAGTACAGTGCGACACGCAACACTGTGCTGCCTCTTCTTGTTGAAGAAGGATGTACCGTGCAGGTAAGTTTTTTTTTTTGAAGGGCGATGGTTCTGCCTGGCGATGAATTACCCTATCATTGCTGATTGCGGTAGGTCAGGGCCCGTGGTAAGTTTACACAGACACAATGGATAGCAATATTCATCATTCACGAGCACTCAAAGATAAACAGAAGCCTCTTGAGCTTGTTTGCTAACCATGGCATATGTCCCTTGTGTCAGGGGACAGTCCTATAAGGACACAATGTATGCATAAAGGACCAGTCCTATGACACTACAGTGTACACGTTGCTACATGTACCTACATGTGTAGACATGTCTCATGGTCTCATGAGCTGTTCAATGGATAGATCAAAAATGCATGTGCATTCAGTGAGAGAAAATGTGTGTACCATCATTATCAGAGAGCACTACTGTTTTTTTCCACATGAACAACAGTGTGTGCTTTGTGTGACACGTGTCTGTGCACATGTGCGAGTCTGTGTGTGCGTCTGTATATCTGTGTGTGTATCTGTATGTGTGTCTGTGTGTATTGTGTGTGTATCTGTGAGTGTGTGTCTGTTGTGTCTGTGCATGTGTGTCTATATGTATTTTGTGTGTGCGAGTCTGTGTGCAAGTCTGCGTGTCTGTGTGTGTCTGTGTATTTCGTGAGTGTCTATATATTTCCTGTGTGTGTCTGTGTGTGCTTGTGTGTCCGTGTGTGTGTGTGTCTGTCTGTCGTGTGTGTATGTTCCTGTGTGTGTCTGTTGTGTGTGTATGTTCCTGTGTGTCTCTGTGCATGTGTGTCTCTGAGTGTTTTGTGTGACTGTCTCGTGTGTGTGTCTCTGTGTATTTCGTGTGTGCCTGTGTATGCATGTGTGTCTGTGTGTGCTAGTGTGTATTTCCATGTGTGTGTGTGCATGTGTGAGTGTGTGTCGTGTGTTTTGTGTGTCCATGTGTGTGTCTGTGTATCTGTGTGTGTGTGTTTGTATGCATCTATGTGTATGTCATGTGTGTGCGTTAGTGTGTGTGTGTCTGTGTTTTTGTATGTGTCTGTGTGTATGCCATGTGTGTGTCTGTGTGCGTTAGTGTGTCTGTGTGTGTTTGTATGTGTCTGTGTGTATGCATGTGTGTCTGTGTGTGCCTGTGTGTGCATGTGTGTGCTAGTGTGTATTTCATGCATGTGTGTGTGCATGTGTGTGCTAGTGTGTATTTCATGCATGTGTGTGCATGTGTGTCTGTGTGTGTGTACGTGTGTGTGTGCGTGCGTGTATGTGTTTGTCATATGCGTGTCGTGTGTTTTGTGTGTCCATGTGTATCTGTATCTGTGTGTGTGTTTGTATGCATCTGTGTGTATGTCATGTGTGTGTCTGTGTGCGGTAGTGTATCTGTGTGTGTGTGTTTGTATGCGTCAGTGTGTATGTCAAGTGTGTGTCTGTGTGTGTTTGTGTGTGTGTGCGTTAGTGTGTCTGTGTGTGTATGTCATGTGTCTGTGTGAGTGTGTGTGCGCGTTAGTGTGTCTGTGTGTGTGTTTGTATGCATCTGTGTGTATGTCATGTGTGTGTCTGTGTGCGGTAGTGTATCTGTGTGTGTGTGTTTGTATGCGTCAGTGTGTATGTCAAGTGTGTGTCTGTGTGTGTTTGTGTGTGTGTGCGTTTGTGTGTGTGTGTGTGCGTTAGTGTGTCTGTGTGTGTTTTTGTATGTGTATGTGTATATGTCATGTGTGTGTGTGCGTTAGTGTGTCTGTATGTGCATTTGTGTGTCTGTGTGTGTATGTCATGTGTGTGTGTGCGTTAGTGTGTCTGTGTGTGCATTTGTGTGTCTGTGTGTGTATGTCATATGTGTGTGTGTGCCTGTGCATGTGCATGTGTGTGTTATGCAAGCTTGGTACACAAATTGAAATGCAATCAGCTGAATTGAATAGAATACATGTACATGTGCATATGACAATGTTTGTGAGTGAGAGTGTTTGTACCATCATCAGACAGGTGTATTGTTTGCCACATGTATAACTGGTGTGTGCAAGTACGCTGTACATGAGTGTGTGTGTGTGTGTGTGTGTGTGTGTGTGTGTGTGTGTGTGTGTGTGTGTGTGTGTGTGTGTGTGTGCGTGTGTGTGGTTGTGTATAAGAAAATACGCCATACGATAGTGTACAGGGCCATGTACGCAACAATGCAAGTGTGTGCACAAGTGGGAGCCAGCATGAGTTCATGTACTATGTGTGAGCTGAAAGTTGTGTGAGACCGAAATCATTGCAATCGTAGCCGAGTGGGCGTGGCAGATATAAGACAATGATTTTAGCAAGATGATGGCAAATAGGAAAGCTTTATTACACGACTAGAGGATGATGTGAGTGCGTAGCAAATAGCCTTACGCGTGCCGTTTTGAATACTGCCGGCGACGTGGGAGGCGCAAGGTTATACTACAACCATTCACTTGGGTCCGTTAATTTGGTACGATCGTCTGGAACTGAGCAGCGTTCTTCTTCTTGTAACTTTCCCGCATAAACTCACTGCCTGAGTGAGACAAAAACAGTTGGGAACGGCTAAGGGAGAAATGGGCGGAACAAAGAAGTTATCAAAATTTATTGTGGATTGGGAGAATGGAACACGGGTTGCATTCAAAAATGGTGCAATCGAGCGGGAAATGTGCATTAACTTTGCACAGCTGTATCTCCGTGACGGATAGAGTAAAAATTAACGAACTGAACACATCAATAGCAACAGGACCCCTGTACGTACATACTGAGTTTGAAGCGATTTAAACGCTCCTAGCTGAAGATGTGGCGGTTTTGAACCCCATGGGGTATCGGACTTCGTAGCATCAGCAAGGAACTAGTGCAAGGCCCCAAAATAAGTTTTCCTGTAGTGAAATGGTGTAGTATGAAGTGTTGAAAATAGGACGTCGATAGCATTAACCGTTGGGAAGTTATAGCGATTCACCCGCGATGCATTTTTATAACATTTTATAATATATCCGTGGGGCAATTTTCGCGGAAACTGTCCCATATATATGGGACAGTGCCCGCGAAAAGGGACCTAGTGTATTTATATAAAACGATATAAAATTTTGTTCATATAAAACTGATATAACTTCCGAACGGTACACGCCATTGACTTCCTATTTTCAACACTTCATACTACACCATTTCTCTACGGTAAAATACTTTTTGGGGTCTTGCACTTGCTCCGTGCCTGTATTGCAACGTCCGATACCCCACAAGGTATGAACCCGTCATAACTTTCGGCAGGAGTAATCAAATCGCTTCAAATTCGGTATGTAGATAGAGAGGTCCTATACCTATCTATTTGTTCTGTTCGTTAATTTTTATGCAATCCGTTACGGAGATACAGTTGAACAAACTACGTGCACATTTTCGCGCTCGTTTCGCGCCAATGATTTGGGCAAATTGCGCTCCGCTCAATGTATGGGGAGGCGGGGATTATTACATTATTACATTGGCGCGAATCAAGCGGGAAAACGTGCACGTAGTTTATTCAACTGTATCTCCGTAACAGATGGCATAAAAATTAACGAACAGAACAAATCGATAGGTATAGGACCTCTCTATCTACATACCGAATTTGAAGCGATTTGATTACTCCTGCCGAAAGTTATGACGGGTTCATACCTTGTGGGGTATCGGACGTTGCAATACAGGCACGGAGCAAGTGCAAGACCCCAAAAAGTATTATACCGTAGAGAAATGGTGTAGTATGAAGTGTTGAAAATAGGAAGTCAATGGCGTGTACCGTTCGGAAGTTATATCAGTTTTATATGAACAAAATTTTATATCGTTTTATATAAATACACTAGGTCCCTTTTCGCGGGCACTGTCCCATATATTAATATGAATAATAATAATAATAATAATACTTTTGTGTTTGTGTATTCCCTGTAATGTTTTTATTTTATTATATCAATTTGGAAATAAAAAACAAAAACAAATAATAATAATAATGGCTGCAGGCAAAGTCCCGCTTCCTGTTTCAGTTTATTTGGCTGTTGGCAAGTTGGTTGCACTCAACAAGTTCAGACAACAGATGTTAGACCAATAGCAGTGGGCGAAACCCTAAGGAGGCTGACAGGTAAGTGCTTATGTACCCTTTTAAGGGGCAAGTTTTCTTCCTTCTTCCAGCCTTTTCAGTTTCGGGGTTGCTTGCAAGGCAGGGGTGGAAAAGGTCATCCACAACCTTAGACACTGCATCGAGGCCAACTGGCAGCATGGGGACTTTGCTGTTTTTAAGGTAGACATGTCTAACGCCTTCAACCTGGTTTCCAGACAGGTCGTTTTAGAAGAATGTGCTACCTTTTTTCCAGAGCTCATGCCATGGGTATCCTGGTGCTATGGCAATCACACACCCTCTAGGCAGGATTTGGTCGCAGTCCGGGGTACAACAGGGTGATCCCCTAGGCCTATGCTTTTTGCCTTGGTGCTGCATAAATTGATACACAGCATCGAGGCCAATGATGGTTGCATTGACATTTCCCTAGAGGCCTGGTATCTTGATGATGGTGTCATTGCTGGGAATAGACAAGCAGTGATTTGTGCCCTGGGTCTTATTGAGGAGCTGGGTCCACACCTTGGACTACACATCAATCTCCAGAAATGTGAACTTTTCAGCAGAAATGGGAATTCCCTTTTTCCCACCTCAGTAAAGTTTTCTCTCCATCCTAATATGGTTATTCTGGGGTCCCCTTTGGGAGATCTCATTCATGTTTCTAGGTTTATTGCGGAGAGAAATGCCCACTCTAAGGTTTTACTCAAGGCGGTAACGGAAGTTGCCGATATTGATCTTCATGTGGCCTTCTCACTTCTACGCCTGTGTGCAAGTTTTTTGCAAGCACATTCATCTGTCATGCACCACTCCCCCAAGCCTTAATTCAGATTCCATGACATTTTGTGATGATGAGGTTCGATCTTGCCTCTCCTCATGTCTAGCTGTAGACATCCTCGATCCCAATTGGACACAGGCTCAACTCAGTCCCAGTATGGGAGGTTTTGGTCTTCGTTCATTATCAGGGCACTCCCCTGCAGCTTTCATCTCCTCTTTGGCTGCTTCGGGGTTTGGTAATCTTGATAACGTTCACTTGCAGCAGGCAGTTACCCGTTTCAACTCTCAGGTGTCTCCCCAGGATGCTATCACAATTGAGGCGATACTTGATTCTCCTCCACCTCAAAGTAGCTTGTCTAAAAAGGTAGATGGGCTCGCCTTCCAATCTTTACTGTCCTCCTCCTCCCAAGTTAATAAGGCACGTCTCCTTTCAGTTTCAGTCCCCTTTGCAGGTTCTTGGATATCTACTATTCCCTCCCCAGGTTTAAACTTAGATTTGAATTCAGCAGAATGTCAGATGGCTCTCAGATGGTGGCTTGGTCTGAACACAGCAGGAGGTTCCTGTTGCCCTTTTTGCCCGGACACGGTCCTTGACCCCCTAGGACATCATGCAGTTTCTTGTAGGCATGGAGGTTTCGTGGTCACTCGGCACAACCTCCTGCGTGACATCCTGGCAGGTTTCTGTCGCCGGGCTCACCTCTCCGTGAAGATAGAGGTCGGTTACGGCTTGAGCAGGGAGAACATCAACTCTCGCTCAGCAGACATCCTTGTTCAGAGTTGGGACAGATGCCACCCGGCTGCTTTCGATGTCACCGTCACCTCACCCCTTACCCCTGCCATCCTAAACATATCTAGTATCTATGAGGGTGCAGCTGGTCGTGTTGCTGAAGCCAGGACACACACAACCAATGATGCAAAATGCCAGGATTTGGGGTGGTTGTGCATTTCTCTAGCAGTGGAGACGTATGGCAAATGGGGGAAGGAGGCACATGAAGTTTTTAATTGTCTCGCATTGTTACTTGCCTTTGGTCAGACCAGCCATAAGTCAGGCCTTCTGTTGGAGATATATAGCCATGTAAACATGTCTCTCGTCAGGTCTATTGCCAGGGCCATCTTGGGACGAGCTCTAGTGTAGGTATAAAGCATAGGATAGAACTTTTTTAGTGACAATAATAATAATAATTCTCTATGAGCCATTCGTGTATTGTCTTGTATATCTTGTCTTTATTTCAATAATAAATTATTATTATTTTTTAACATTAAAACGCATCATTTCTCTGATTATACAAAGTACAATTAATAACAAGAGAATACACGAAATATATTCAATAATAATAATAATAATAATGAACATGTATAGGTCGGAAAATGACTTTGGTGTTTTGAAAGTGGACATGACGAATGCATTTAATTTGGTCTCTCACCAAGCTATCCTGTCAGAGTGTGCCAAGCATTTCCCTGAACTTCTCCCTTGGGTCAGCTGGTGCTATGGACAGCACCCTCTTCTTTGGCACCATTTAGGCTGCTTGACATCAGAGTCAGGTGTCCAACAAGGAGATCCACTTGGACCCCTGTTATTTTCACTTGTCTTAAACATCTTAGTCATGAAAGTAGCAAGAGACAGTGCCTGCTCTAACTTACCATTCCATGCCTGGTACTTGGGATGATGGGGTTATGGCTGGGCCCAGGTTATCGTTGTGCAGGATACTGTCTTTGCTCCAGGAAGAAGGCCCTGCTCTAGGTATTATTGTCAACCTGCCTAAATGTAAGGCGTTTAGCCGACATGGCCTTGACATGTTCCCATTGCGCATGAAGAAATCTGACAAGCCCAGTTTGGAGATTCTAGGGATTCCCATCGGCGACCAGGAGTTTTGTTCCTCTTTTATTTCCAAAAAACACACCAAAGCAAAGATCCTATTGTCACTACTTGAGGAGGTTGGGATAGTTGATATGCAGGTTGCATTAATCCTTCTTCGTCTTTGTGGGGCATTTTGCAAACTGGTACATCTGGTAAGGGCAACTCCATCAACACTCACATCTAAAGTCTTTGCTCTTATCGATGATGATATTAGAATGACCTTCTGTCGATGCATTGGGGTAGACATGTCTGATACAGCATGGCAACAAGCTCAGCTTAGTCCAAGTAGAGGGGGCCTTGGGTTTCGGTCATTGTCCCGCCACTCATCGGCAGCTTTCCCTTATGCTCATCTGGTTTCTGTCTGCAGTCATCTCACCATCTGTCTCAAGCAATAGAGACATTCAACAGCTTGGTCTCACCTGCAGATGCAGTCAGTGTTGAGTCTCTCCTCACTTCATCAGTCTCCCAGAAATACCTTTCTGGTAAGTTGGATGATCGTGTTTTCAACATACTACTGAATTCATCATCGGTAGCCGACAAGGCACGTCTTCTGTCAGTTTCCTCCCCCCATGCTGCATCCTGGCTTTCAGTTGTGCCCTCTGAGAACTTGGGGCTTCACTTGGATCCCCCTGTTTTCCAGGTGGCCATCAAATGGTGGCTTGGACTTGACACCTCAGAGGGCTCCCAATGTGCACTGTGCCCAGGTAGTACACTTGATCACCTTGGCCACCATGCAGTTACCTGCAAGTATGGTGGAGATGTGGTCTCTCGCCATAATAGGATTAGGGACATCCTGGTAGAGACCTGTCGTCGGGCGCACATAGGGGTTAAGGTAGAAGTTGGCAATAATCTTAGCAGAGACCACAGCAAGACCCATCCAGCTGACATCTTACTTCCCAACTGGTTCTTGGGCAGAACTGCAGCATTAGATGTGAGCATCACCTCACCGCTTAATCCTGTCACGGGGGTGTCGGCCACCGCTGCAGCCCAGGACACCGAGGCTAGGAAGCACCAAGCCAATGACCCTAAATGTTCTGAACTAGGTTGGGTATGTGTCCCTATGGTAGTGGAAACCTATGGGGCTTGGGGAAAGGAAGCCACAGCCATCATCTCTTCTGTAGCCTCCAGACTTGCCACCTCCACATGCCGGCCAAAGTCCACCATACTCCACGAGATCTATGGTCGGCTGAATCTCAACCTTGTGTGTGCCAATGCCACAGCTATCCTTTCTAGGATAGCTCCTCCGCCATAAACCTTTTATTATCTGGTGCATATATATATTGAAATAAGGATGAAAATAATCATGAATAATAATACTTTTGTTTTGTGTATTCCCTGTAATGTTGTTATTTGATATATGCTCTTGCAATAATTTGTGCAGATAAAATTGTGATAGTTATACATGTATGTGTGTATGTTTTTTCAAATATAGATTCAGCATTCTTTGAATGTCTACGGGTGTAGCATTTAGGGTCAACTACCGATAAGCTTTGTCCTTACCGCTTACCGGTTATCCGATACCGTTAAGCAACCGGTAAGACACTTTCTTATTCATTACAGTTCAGTAAGAGATAAATTCTTACTGAATATTATCTGTAACAGTCAGCTTTCTTATTGATTGTTGCATGTACTTATTTTATTATTCACGATAGTGGTCAAAACTAACCGAATTTGTGTTATGAAAATTACTTGGAGCTCGTATGTAGTGACGTCAACGCAAGGAACTGTACTAATACACGGTCCGCTGGTGTACAATTACGGAGAGGTCACATGATATTTGATCATTATAATTTAATAAAGCTTCAAGAAGCATCACAGGCAAGGCTTCTTCATCAAAAAATGCTAAGGTCTCTTACGATCAAGTTGCAATTGCAGCTTCATTGCCAAAACACCAGGCTATTCCGGATGAGATTATCGGCCGTCGAACTACGAAAGGAAAGCCAGAGTACGAGATTAAATGAAAACATGCACAGGGACGGTATTTTGAAAGGGCAGTGTTGATTAGTTTGCATGGTTACCTTTGATTACGTCAACACTGATATTAAACCGGCCATTATAATTAGTAAATTATTGCCGTCTATCTGGGATAAGCGAAGGGCGTATAAAAAGGTAATCGATTTCTGACAGCATATGAAAGAAACGAATATCGATTAATCGCGACTAATAAAAACAGAATAGGTTATTTCGACTAAAGGAATGTCTGAAATCGGTAATCTGCTATTCTCCTAAATGCATAGTCGACCGAATAGGTAATCGCGAATAATCGATTAACCTACAAAACCTGAAAATCGGTTACACACCCTACATGATTGCCTGCATAGTTCTGTGTATACATGTATATCTGACAGTTTTTTCGTAATCAATACTTCAAAAAGAAGTTTGGACATTGTAGTAGTAGATGTGGATGTTAGAAAAGATGGGAGTGGCTCATAGTTTTTGGACACGCCCTCTTCCTTAGCGGTAATCATTACCATTCAGTAAGAAAGCTTATCGGTAAGTTTATTATCAATAACGAAGAGAAATTTCAGTACATCATCGACAAGAGGTATTTAATTATCGATAAGCTCAAAACCTTACCGATAGTTGACCTTAGCAGATGTTCAGTTTGTGAGCCTGCAAGTGTCCCCTTTCCAGTTCTCAAAAAACTGTACAGCAAAATCTAGTCAGTGCCACTAAAATCCATCATATAGCATCAGGTTTTATAAAGTACTAACCTATATAGTATAGCCTCAAGTGTGTGTTCAAGTTGTGATTTTATCTACAAGTTAAGGTTAATAATGCACTGATGATTGGATAGGTGGACCAATCCTGCTCTTCAGAACCAATCAGAGGAGAGGGGCAAGGAGGGCCTAGCTGGAACCTTGCACCAAATCAGATAATTGCTTATATCTTATGTTACCCATGTAAAATATTACAATGGGACCACTTTAATTGCTGATTTTGTAAAGAACTGGCCTGGTGACTTGACCATTCTTGATGACAGACCAGCGTCCTCAAAGTCAAGGACTTGAGAAAAGAGAAATTATAGTTATGGAAATTAGTCTTGGGCTGATTGGCATGAAATGAAGTAATTTAAGCATGCAAGGCCAACTTGATGTAATAATTTGTCTCCATTTATTTCTGCAGATACTGGTGGATGGTGAGGAAAACGTGATATCTCAGGGGAAATGTATTTCATATTTGGTAGCATTATTGGAGGCTTGCCGTGCAAGCAACTGTATACAAAGGGAGACATGAAGGACTGCTTATCAAGATGTATTGAAACTGACCACATTATCAAGAATTCTGAACCATGGCTGCACAGTCACTGTGCTCGGTGTCTCATTAGTAGAGAACAATTGTATTTGTACACCATAGGCCTTTTATTTGTACTGCAAACGCATGTTATTTGATATAAAGTAATGTGAATGTACTCATTATTCGTTACCCATGGCTAATATATTACAGATCTGTCTGATCTACGCTTTGCGCATGGAAATCCCAGGATTGCCCTATGCTTTGCGCACGAGCAATCCTAGGATTGCGCGGCCAATCCATGGATTGTACCACAAACCATGGATCCAGGGTTTGAGCAGGACAATCCGGGATTGCGCAAATCCACGCTTTGCGCGTAACAAGGAAACAATGTCAATTGAAGAAAAAAGAAAAAGGGAGCCTGCAAAGAAGGCACTACACTGGATCAGAACAGGAAGCTAAGGTGTATAATCTCCTTGAAATACATGTATTACCAGTATGGTTTGTGTGCTCTACAGCTTAAGTATAAACATGATTGCGCCCGGCTGCTCTGTAAATGCAGCCTTGATGCCAGATTAAACATTGGAACACCGCGACTGTTCATTTTTGGCGCCAAAATGTAGCTAGGTCGTGAGGCGTTAACCGCAACAGCAATGCGGGGGGCTTCAATGTGCGTGGCTGGCTTTAAAGCCGGACGATCGACATGTGTGAACTGTTCATATCAGCACTAGACGCTTTAGGACAAATTGAATTGTCTATACTATAGTCTTTATGTGTTAACGTATAGGAGCTGTTAAAATAACGTCAGATCTCTCCAGAGAGGTCACACAGCCTGTGAGAATAATGGTAAAGTGTACAATTTGTACCATTTCAAGGTAACAATATTTTTAGTATCACTTGTACTTATACTGTTACTCGTTTACAGGTGAGATTTCCACATCTCCACAAAGTAAGTCAATTTCTTTAATTAGAAACCATCTGAAGACTACTGTCAATCAGCACCACTGGTATGGGTAATTTATTATATTAACATTTGCGTTATTTAAAGTGTGATATCCCAATGGTCAGATGTTTTCCAGGACTACCTCTTGCAAAATAGAGCAAATGATCAGTGGCCATAGTAAAAAAAAAAAAAGAGGAACCAGCAGGGTGCAACTCAAATAAAGATACAGGAGCTTCCATCCAATTGCAAGCATCTCAAGACCCAAACTTCTACATGGTCGGTTGCTATCAGTTTTATGTAATAAACTGTATACCAACTCTGTAGGTCAATGGTTAGATGTCATTTTATTGCCAGCCAAGAGTGTCCGTCATAGTGCATATTTGGCTTGCAATTACTGGACTTGCATTTTTTTCACAGCAAAACTGTCCACTTCCATTATATTCCCAGCACATACTTGAGAGGGCAAATTAGACCAAAGGTCACAAAGATGACTGGTCAGTTATAAAAGTTTGTATGATAACAATCTTTGTCTTTGTTCTCAACCAGAGGTACAGCCTGTAGTAACACAGCAATAAGAGTATATAGACAATACAGTACAATGACACACACGCAGCCTAATCAGCAGGCTGCCTACACTGTCGACTAATGTCACTGTGCATGCGCTCTCTAATTCATGTAGTACCAAAGTTTATCAAACCTAGACCAATACCCTTTGCTCTGACGGCGGCAGTGGAGCAGGAACTTCATCGTCTTGAAGAGCGAGGAGTTTTGAGAAGGATAACACGCAGTTCTTGGGCTGCTCCAATTGTAGTGGTCCCAAAGAAGGATGGCAGAGTTCAATTGTGTGGCGACTACAAGATAACTTTTGACCAGTATTTGGAGGTGGACTGTTATCCTCTGCCAAAGTCAAATGAATTGTTTGCCACCCTAGCAGGAGGACAAAAGTTTTCAAAAATCGATCTGTCTCAAGCCTACCAGCAGTTGGCTTTGGAAGAAGAGTTGGTGGTCATAAACACACACATTGGGTTGTTCAGTTATACACGCCTTCCTTTCGGGGTGGCTTCAGCCCCTGCATTACTGTATTTTGCAAGGCATAGCGGGAGTGATCTGCTTATATTGATGACATTTTAGTGACAGGAAAGGATGATGCCCAACATCTGCAGGCTCTGGGGCAGGTGATGAGCAGGTTACAGAAAGCAGGCTTGACCTTACAGAAGGACAAGTGTGTTTATATCTGGTCCTGGTGTAAGCACATATTGTGTGTCCATTATAACTTGCTGGCACCTTTTGTGCAACAACCCATAATTCTAACTTGCAAAAGGGGAGAGTGAACAGGCATGATCTACTACACTGATCTGGGCTACACATTCTTGTTCTTGTAGTATTGATGTGATGCATTAGTGAAGTGAAGTGAAATCATCTGAATAATGGGGTTCTTTAGCCAGTGTGAGAGGAAACATAGTTACTTTGTACATGGACTTACAAGGTTACAAGTGCAGCAAGCATATGCATGCATCATTGAGCTGTGACTGATAAACACATTTTTGCACGAAATATCTAACTCATGCATGAATGGTGTAACGGTTGTGCGTGCATGCATGTATATACGCACTTGGTGTTCAAAGAGTTAAATCAGATGCGATCATTCTTGGGTTTGGTTAATTATTATGCCAAGTTCATACCAAACTTGTCAACGGTGCCTCATCTCCTGAATAGGTTGTTGAGACAAGATGTCTCTTGGGAATGGGATGAATTGTGTGCAGATGCATTTAAGTTAGCGAAGCAAAGCCTGGCATGTAGTCAAGTTCTGGTTCACTATGGTCCGACACTGCCACTAAAACTGGCTGGTGAGCATCGGAGTATGGAGTTGGAGCTCTACTTTCACACATGTGTCCTAATGGGTCAGAGAGGCCAATTGCATTCGCGTCTAGAGCATTGTCTCCTAGCGAGAGAAACTATGCCCATCTGGAAAAGAAGTTCTTTCCTTAATATTCAGTGTTCGTAAATTCCACCAAGATATTTATGGACGTTCATTTACTCTGTATACAGATCACAAGCCGTTAACTACCATTTTGGGATCAAAGGCTACCCTTGCTGCTGCTCAGCTTGAAAGGTGGGCATTGTTGCTATCCACATATCAATATACTATTGAGTATCCTCCAACGGCTCATCATGAAAATGTTGATGGCTTGTCATGGTTGCCTTTGCAAAGGACAGGAGAGGTGGATGTGACAGCAGCAACAGTTTTCAATGTGGTGCAGTTGCAAAGTTTGCCTGTTACAGCTGAGCAGTTGAGAGCAGCAACAGGATGTAACCAAATTTGAGGCAAAGTGTTGTTGTTAACACAGAAAGGTTAGCCTTCTAAAGTGAGTGATAATTTGAAGCCATACTGGATTTGGTGAGATGAGATGACCATTGAAAGCGATTGCTTGTTGTGGGGGGTGCGAGTACTGGTGCCTAAGATTTTGCAGGGAAGAGTACTTGAGGAACTGCACAAAGGCCACCCAGGGTCGTCATGAATGAAGTCGCTAGCCCGAGGTTATTTGTGGTGGCCAGGGTTGGACACTAAGTTAGAGCATCTAGCAAAATCATGCATTCCTTGTCAAGAAGTCAAGTTGACTCCATCTGCAGCTCCATTGCATCCGTGGGTGTGGCCATCATTATGTATTCATGTTGATTTCGCAGGCCCATTCCTGGGACAGCAGTTTTTGATAGTGGTAGATAAGCATTCAAAATGGCCTGAAGTTATACCAATGGCATCATCCACAACCACAGCCAAGACAATTGAGGCACTGCGACTGTTATTTGCATCCTATGGTGTGCCAGACCAGTTGGTCTCTGGAATTTGTCTCAAAGGACTTTGCTGAGTTCATGGCTGGGAATGCTGTGAAGCATATTCATGTGGCACCATATCATCCAGCATCGAATGGATTAGCAGAACTGTTTGTACAACTGTTCAAGAAAGCAATATCAGCAAAAAGGAATGATGGATTGAGTCAGACTGCTTCGGACTGTAGTGTGTATTCTATAGCATTTGCTACTGATGTGGTGTATGGAAGCAACCCAGCTAGTCATCAATATGGACAGACAAAGTTAAGGTTGCATTTTCTTGAATGCTCGTCTAGAGAACAGATTGCACCATTCCCATCTAAGTCAATAAAGTATGGGAAGCCAAATCAGAGTACATATATATTTTCTGCACATGTTGAATGCCAACTGAAGCAGATGAGCACATGGCCCAATGTACCATATTTGAAGAGTGGTATCACAAGTCCTGGGAACATATTCTTGATGCAGTATTTAAAGATACAAATTGTGACTGGAAATGCACCGTGTGCATCAAAAGATGAGCTGAAAGGTCAGGTATATTCATGCACATACATAATTCATGAGTATGAGTCAGTACTGGTGTGAAATAAATGTTGCCACCTACTATAGGATAGTGTGCTGATTTACATGTACATTACCTGTAAACCTCATGCCATTTATCAAGTCTAAAATGAGATTTAGTTGCAGTTCACAAATTGCGCAACTTATAAATGTCGTGCGCAATAAATATTTATATTTATTATTATTTTTATATTCCCTTACCATGTATATACAGGCACACAGTGACATACTGATCAATAGCTCCATAGAAACAGCACGGCTCTGAGCTGATGCCTGCCCCGATGCCCTCTCTGAGAACTGGCCATTCAGTACGCAGCCATTTCATTATGAAGATGAACAGATGAATGTAGACATGTGCATATATGTTTTATAAGTTTGTGTATTTGTTTGCATGTGTGTGCATGTGTGTTTTTGCATGTGCATGTACGTGTTTGTGTTTGTATGTATGTGCATGTGTGTCTGTATATGCACCAGGTCACAGCAATATTTTTCATGCTGACTTGTAAATTAAGCCTTGGGTGTAGTATTTTACATCAGGGTTTTATACACAGTAAATAGCTCAAATGCACAACACGCCTCCAGGATGTAGCTGTGACCTGAACTATTGTTGAGGAACCTGGGACTATGGTGGAGGGTATGTGACTATGGTGAAAGAACCTGGGAGAATATGAGACTATGGTGGAGGGACCTGAGACTTTGGTGGAGGAACCTGTGACTATGGTGGAGGACCTGTGAATATGTTGGAGGGACCTGGGGCTATGGTGGACTGGTGGACTGTGGAGGGACCTGGGAGTATGGAAGTTGAAAAAGGAGGAGCGGGGGGGGGGGGGGGGGGGGGGGGGTCATTTATTTACTCTGTAAGGAATGCAGATTAATGCTGACCACTTTTGATCAATAGCGTATCTTTTTGGCTATGTAATATTCAAATTGCTGTGCTAAAGGTAGGATTCCTGAAGGTATGCCATCCTTTTGCAGTTGTATATTGGATGAAGACTAATCGTTTGGCAGGTATTACAAATCAGCCAACATGCTGATTGATGAAAAAAGAATCATTGTTTCTTCTTCTAAGCTTCAACCAGATGTGACAAATTGAGCATAACAAAAATATCAGTACATGTAAACTACAGAGCCAGGAGTAATTTTTTCCCCTTGTAACATGGTCATTTCATCTGATGTTTTCACTTTTGTATTGATTGATTGCAGTCAATTTCTATTCTTTCAGTGCACATGGTGTCCTCAACTAAGCAATATCCCTCAGGTTAAATAAAAAAGCAAATATACGTATTGAATGAAAACGTACAAGCAAACTTTAACAACTTGCAATGGAAATAAAAAACACAAAACACCCAGCCCTGATTACTTCCACCCAGGATTTAAAAACATGCATTATGTATAGAATGCAGCAATGCTCCACCGTGACAAAACGCCATCAATCTGAAGTTGTGTCCCCCATGGGCACACTCATCCTCCGCGGGAGACATCCAGGACAATAGACATTAAAAGTATTAATTGTACTTGATATGTTGAACTTGTCAATCGTGGATTCTCAGTTTGTACTGTTAATGTCAAATCCAGTATACTGAGCTAGATTAAGTGTGTTGCTGTTTACTTTACATTGACCGGAGCTAGAATTGTGTGTGTTGTGTGCGAGTGTGTGTGTGTGTGTGTGTGTGTGTGTGTGTGTGCATGTTTTACTACCTAGATTCTGCAGTCTCAAGCAGTCATTCATGAGCAATTACCCTTGTTGCTGCACATATTCGCATTGTTCCATGCCATTGTACATAAGTGTACAAGTGCCCATTAAATTCTTGGCCAAAGTAAAAATGTGACATGTTTGGCTCTCATTATATAGCTGACACAGTTAATGGCCTCTGACCATTCCCATTTCCTCTTCTGTAGTCTTTCCTACCCATGAAGTAATGGTTATCAAACGTACCACTCAAGCAACCTAGTGAAATGACTCTGTCAACGTTTATCACATGACAGGCACATGATTGTAAATATACAAGTCTTTAGTGTAAATTGCATTAACAAGTTCAAATGACAAAATAATTCACAAAGCCTATAATTGTTCAATAAATTTATACTTGCTTATCTTGCAGTACCCTGTGTGAATAATAGGAAATGTGATAACTGAATTGACCATGCTGATGTTTGTACAACGCACATTTCAATTTGTCTAATGTTGTTTGGCCTGTGGGGATTTATAACAAGATAGTTATCATTATCCCTCACCGTTTAAAAATTATGCAGAGAAAAACACACTAAGTATTCTGCATTATTTTTAATTGTTTAACTGTGCCTAGGTTTGCAAATAGAAAGTGGAATACCTACAAGCATGCATGATTACCAAGCATTGTTAATGTAGGAATAGTAAATAAAACAACCAAAAGGTAGTTTAATTAAGGACCCAGTGTATGATCAAGACTGCACCTTTTGGGTTCCACCAAATTTTTGCTTCAATTCATGTATTGTTGCTTCTTCAATCTTGGTAAAAAGTGGGTGAGGCTGTACAATGCAGTAGGTGTTATTAGAAATAACTAAAAACAATTCTGGGTTTGAGAGAAAACATACCTCAGCAATCTCATGTCCAGTTGGAATTAGTTGTATCACATTGTCCTGTAGAACGTTGCATCTTGCTGGAATCTGCGTACATGAACAGGATGTGAAAATTTAAAAAAAGATGCTTGAATGAAATTCAGTTTCACTTACGTTCATTATTTCCTGAATATCCTTGCTGGTGTTTGGCATGTATGGCTGTATCATCACAGAGAGAAGGCATGCTATGTTGGCACACATGCCAAGTACTGATTGTGCTCTACGCCTGAAAAATGGACATTTACATGCAGTTATTTTAACAGAGCATCGATTGTGGCCATCAGTGGTAATTGTTCTACACTTCTAAATTCTACTTTGAGCAATATATATTTTTACACTGCCATTTTGCTTTCAAGTGACTTACACATCTTCCGATGAACCTTTAATCAGTAACCAAGGCTGATTTGCCTGGAGGTAGCTATTACCAAGATGGGAAATTGCTAATATGTTCTTGATACCATCACGTAGCCTGAAATGACATGCTCCTATTAACTCCAAGTATTATCAAACATAAAGTTTACCGAACACTTTCCAGACCAGCAATATATGCCTTCAGTTCTTTAGTCACAGCCCAAAGCAGATGCACTTCTTGATCTGATATGTCAACTGTTGGAACAATTCCTTCAAAATTTCGTTTAATGAACGTGAGCACCCTGTGGTAATAGTATATGAATTCCAATAACACATTACTTGACACCAAACAATACCTATTGATAAAATTTCCAAAGTTGTTTAGCAGTTCAGTGTTCACTTTTAACATCAGATCATCCCAGCTAAACACAGTGTCCTATAAATAGATTGGTAGAACCATGGGTAATAACTAGATAATCCTAGTCACTCTAGATAGTACTTGTGTTTCTGGACGTATGTAGAGTAGATAAAAGCGAAAAATGTCAGCTGGGAGGTTAGTTTCTTTTGCATTGTCACCAAATACACCGATTCCTCTGCTTTTTGAAAACTTTCCATCCTCATAGTTGAGGTATTCTGTAATGAGTGCAGATTAGCATTTCGATATATAACTTTAGATGCTGGTCACCTGTTGAGCTAATATGATGCAACAAGGTGTAGTTGTCATTGCTGCCCAACAGTGTGCTTGGAAAGACAACAGTATGGAATGGTACATTGTCCTTTGCCATGAACTGGTAGAGCTGAACCTGTTCAATTGAATGCTTTGTAACCAATGATGCTTATTTATATAAGTTTTGTCAAGGTTGGTTTGTTCATACATAAAAATATCAGGGGACAAGAACAGAAATATGACATGCATAAATATTTCACATTGTAGTCAAATTAATTAGGAAACAATAAACCTCATTTGGATTCTTCCACCATTTCTCCCATTGCTCAGTATAGCAAGCAGTAATGGACAGGTACCTAGGTAAATCTGGGATAATGATTTAACCATAGCTACATGCAATCACTAACCCAATCGGAGCATCAAACCACACATAAAACACTTTGTCAGTGTATCCTTCGAGTGGGACTTGAGTTCCCCACTTGAGATCTCGGCTGATGCAACGTGGCTTCAAACCTTCTTTCAACCATGATGAAGTGATTTGGATGGCATTTGAGGACCAGGAACCTGTGTGGAAGGTGGGTTGCAAGAAGTCACATGAAGGTGATGTAAACCTGAGTCATGACGGGCATTACCTTTCACATGGGCTGCTTCGTACCACTGCTGCAATGTCGGGGTTAGCTGAGAACAAAATATGTAGCAGTTAAAATGACACAATGACTAATGGGCATGGCACACCGTTGGTAAATCGAGGAAGAGATGTTTGGATGACCTGACTTTTGGTTCACCTGAGCATATTTTGCAGCGGGGTGATTTGAGCTCAATGGGATCAATAAGTTGGCCACATTTGTCACATTGATCACCCCTTGCATCCTGTAGAATGTTACCATGAGTGGTGAATTAATAATAACTACTTGCTTCATACTGTGTATGCACAGTGAGGACAAGTTCCTTCAACAAAGCGGTCCGCCAGAAACCTGCGAAAAGAATAGATTGAAGCCGTATAGCTCTTGTACTGAATAACTCTGATATGAATGAGTACATAAGCATGTACAAGGGGTTCCGCAAAAAGGAAATTTTATTTTAAATGTGGGAAGAATTTGCGCAAAACAAACAAGCAGTAGTATATTTACTGGTCAATTAACTAACATTAATAAATAAAGCAACTAATAAGACAAGTATTAATATCATATAGATACCTGTCACATTTTTCACATTTCAGTTGAATAACAGAGTCTTCAGTGACAAACCCTTTCTGATTTAATTTCCAAAAAATATCCTGAGATATCCTTTTTAAAAGAAGCATGTATTATATACATACATACACGTCAATACATTGTACCAAATTTCAAACCTGGTCTGCTCTGAAGTGCTGGTCCTCCCGAAGATGTCAAAGTCGATATTGAACCAATTATATATATCGGCGTGTATCTTGAAATACTTGGTGCATATTTCCTGGGGTGTGAGACCTTCCTCTATAGCCTTGGTCTCTGTAGCAGTACCATATTCATCAGTGCCGCATACGTATAAACAGTTGTACCCGCGAAGGCGGCAAAATCTGTACATGCATGTAATTTAAGAAAGTGTCACCCTTTTGGGATTATAAACGTTACACAAAACAACATATCTTCACAACCATATAACGTTTTCTGTACATACTTATTCCTACATCATTTATTTCTATAAATATCAAATTTGGTGCACTATCTATTTGAAAATTGCCGTGAATGCAAGAATGCAATGTTTTCTAATCCACCAAGTTAGAAATCCACATTTCTCCAGATAGGAGAGTTGAAAACGCATCAAACTCGTTACGAACAGGTAGCTATTAGTTAGTCGTTTCCTTGATTTCTGTGTTGTTCGTTACGGAGACACAGTTAGCATTGGAGTTGCGAATCTTTCGGACGCTTGATTCGCGCCGATGATAATATCCCATATTTGCCAAGGGACGCGAGCGAAACAGTGTGCAAGTAATTTGCACAGCTATATTTACGATCTGACCAAATCAATAGCTGCAGTACTCCACCATGTATGTACCGAATTGGAAGCGATTTTGATTATCATTCTTGAAGCATGTTGCAACTTCATTATCACAGGGGCGGTCGTACGAATTGCAGGGGGAGGGGGGGAGTGGGGTTGGGGAGGGGAGGGTGGTTAATGTTAGAGAGGGGTCGTACCCCACTTGGCACAGCTATAGAGAGCACTAATCACCCCTGGGGCCCGCCCTACAAGATGGTGATATTGCGTTGTTCTATTTAACTGATTGTACAATATTTCTATTTTAACAGGCCCGTAAGGAGGGTGTTCAAAACACAACCTCCGTTGTAATATCATAACTAACCAAAATCTGTAGTCGCATGTATGGGAATTTTTTCAGCTCATATATTACGATAACTGTAACAAGTGGTGTTCGTTGCGCGACCTTACAGCTTTCACATGATACTTTGGTGATACCACTTTTTCAGCATGAGGTTATATCGTCCGTCGATTTCAAAATATGTATTTGATAATTATGCATGTATATACCCTAGTAAATTGCGTTTTGAAAAAGACGCAATTGCATAAGTGCAAACAAACTAGTTTCACTCATTGTACGTCAATTCCAAAATGTCAATTGATCATATCAACGTCAAGCTCAGTAGCTGTGAGAAACCTCAATTGATGGAGAAGCTAGGAAGCTATATCAGATATCGTCAACATGCAGCTACTGCGTGGGAAAGTGACAATGAACATATAGAGCATTAGAGAGTACTCACAGAGCATATTTCCGTGTTTATATAATGGCAATAAGAATTTTTGTGCGCTTGACGTAATTATGCCAAGGAACGTTGCAAATTCAGGCTTATAAAGTTACAGTGCCGAACACTACTTGTCACAAAATAACAGCGACTACCATTACAATGATTCTTATAAGCAGCTCTACACGTTTAACATCTTTCTCACCTTGCGAAGACGTCAGCACTGAGAACACATCCTATTATGTTGCCCAAGTGTGGAACATTGTTGACGTATGGCAGAGCACTGGTTATGAGGATGTTCCGTTGTCCGGGTATTGGAAGGCTATTGGAAAATATTATTGAAACGGATAATCGGTAGAATTTTTTTTATACGGTGAGCATCGCAGTGGTCAGACTCTAACATAGGATGCTGTCTGAAGGATGGAGGTGAACTGAGTACTCCTTTGTTCCATACTTCCGCAACTTGCCGCAATTCCACTTCAGGAATGCTCTATATATAATATTAATTCATGTTACATGTCGTGTGATAACTAACCTCTTTGGTCGTTGATTCTGTTCGTCAATATATGTTGGATAAAAAAAAAAATGCTTTCCATTGTAAAGACGCTTGCGTCCTCACCTGTACTACCGCTTTCCATGCCTTCGCGCGTCAGATGGCAGTTTGCATGTGAATATCTGGTTTTAATACGTGATCCTCTATTTATATGCGCAGTGCATCAGTCAATGAAGTAACTCGGAACCCATCACGCACGACTAAATTATAGGTAAAGAAAAATTTCTTAATTAGAAAGTTATTATCACACAAATTGCCTAAAACGAAATACGAAAACCTTTCTATAATAACTGCAGTACGTGGTGGCAGGATGTAGTGGCAGGACGTGATAGCAGGCACACTAAACATGCTTGATGGTCTGCAAAGTTTTCATGCCGTTTTCAATGTTACATTTTTCTCTGCTTGGGAAGCAGATGCCTACCTTTGTATGGTAGGAAGTCGCTTTCAAAAAGTGTAATGAACTCAAAAAAGGCCGCATTTATCATTACACCAAATAAAATTGATAAAAGTGCAGAATGCGATGATGCAAGCAAAGTGCATTATAATTCACATGTGCATTTCATCAGAGCATATATTTCAGCGTGTAATTACAGCAATAATGCCATTCGCCTATACACTTGAAGAAAAAAATAATAATAATCCATCGCTGCCCTCCTTTTGCTGAGAGAGTAAGTTGCTGTTGTTCACAAACACATGTGGATCTCCTCCACAATAACAATAATTGAAATGCATATGTATAATCACATGATCAAATGGTGTATTGAATGTCATTTTGATCACATATATGAATATACAGCCTTATCAGTTTCGCGGGCGTTGGGTATTGTGAGGAATAAGCGTTTCCGCAAACGGTCTTTGTCCTGCGAATTTTACGAGTATCAAAATTGAATAGCGTGTTGTTGATTAATCATTATGCTGAATCAATGGCCATCCCTTAATTTCTTCCATGATCCGCGATGAACAGTCCGCTAATCTTTCAATTGAATTAATGGTCCCTTTAGTTCCCAACAGTAATTGTATAGGTTCGCTCAGCCGGCATGTGATTGTTGCATGCACACTAGTTCAGTGTTGAGGAAAACAAACAACTCCTGCGAATTTGACGAGTATCAAAACATTTTCTTTGAATAGCTTATTGTTGACTAATCATTATGATGAATCAATGGCCATCCCTTAATTTCTCCCCACGATCCCCCGAATAATAGCCACTCATTGTTGACTAATCTCTTTACTCAATCAATCGCCATCCCTTATTTCCCAACGATCCCGGAGAGTAGCACCTTCATTGTTGACTAATCTTTATACTGAATCAATGACCATCTCGTGATCTCAGAAGAATAGCACCTTCATTGTTGACTGCTGAATCAATGGCCTCAGCTTAATTGATTTCCCAACAGTGATTGTAATCTCCTCCACAATTCAACGCGTGCCAGTATAGCAACTCATGATATCTGCCAGGTAAGATTAACTCTTTTGGGCGCCATGCATGCGTGTTCATGGATGCATGCATATGTGCATACTGTAACTAATAAATGACAAAAGCTTCATGATGCATGCAAATTCTTGCTGCACTTGTAACCATATAAGTACATGTGACATGCTTGGTTACTGCAACTGTAATTACCCATTATTCAGATGACTTCACTAATGCATCACTCCAGCACTCCCAGAGCAGGAATGCAATCAGTGTAGTGCATTATGTTTAAAATCCCAGTTCACTCATCCGTATGGGTTGTTACAACCATATACAGAATAATGGGCACACAAGATGCGCATACACCCCCACATGTGTTGAAACATTTTATATTACTATAGCATCTACGTGGTTATATGATGTCAGTATATTGCACTGACTTGAATGCATGTAACATGTACTATGGTATTCAAAGCGATTTTAATGATCAACACAACAGATAGTTATGGTCGCGTGAGAATGCATGCATATATGCATTTGGCGTTCAAAGAGTTAATGCTACGTCAAATTCCTTTCCTTGTAGGTCAGCATGTGATTGTGCGCACATTGTAATATAGTAATAATTATTACATTAGCCAAAAACGTGCAACACTAGGTGCAGACTACTTTCTTTCCACGTAACATCCATATGCAATTCGTATAACACACATGCACGAACCTGACTTTACTTCATTTATCCGGTAATAGTAGCGCAGCTCAGTCTTGAGATACAGATAATTATGGATCGAAATGTCGCGGGTTAATGAGTGATTGACGTTCGTTAAACCTACCGCACGTATATACGCGTGTAAGATTGAATCGTGTCGTTACCGTCAGTATATAATGCACTTCTTAAGGCAATTACAAAATTCACGATATCAATATATGGGATCGTTTCAGCGAAAAAGGATCTAACATATGTTTTTTTTCCTCAAGATTTCGAATTCGAGAAGTCTGAAATGTCCTCTACACTTTGCTTCTTACGCGCTGAAAATCGGAGTTCTATCATGGAGTTGTAAGGCGCTGAATTTTTAATTTTTAATTAGCCATACATTTCAACGTAAGCGTAACATTTCTATTTCGCGTACTGGAAATTTTATAATGTGTGCGCTAGGTCTCTTTTCGCGGAAGTGTTATATATCGGAGGTGAGGGGAGTGGGGGTGGGGATGGGGGTGGGGGGGTGGGGGAACATGTACTCCCGATGAGGGCTTATTTTTGTTTACTTTGGTCGCATATGAATATAAAGCCTTACGGCAATTATTGTGAGGAATAAGTGTTTCAGCGCTGCGAGAAAACGTTCTTTGTAAGCAACTCCTGCGAATTTGATGAGCATAACACTTTTCCTCTGAACAATGTGTTTTTGACATTTATGGTTAGATAAATATTCTTGATAGCAGCTGCGGCGCTGTTGTCCGTAAAATTTTCATGCGACGTATTTGTGCACCCCCGTCTAAATGCTGTCTCCCTCTATCTCACGTGACATGGGAAGTATATAAACTGGTTACCCATTACCCGCTGTTCAGTTTTCATTCCACTGATAATCAAAATGGCTGAGAATACATTTCTTTTCACATCAGAGAGTGTTGGAGAGGGTCATCCTGGTGAGAATATATAGCTTGTTTTGTGCTCGTTATGCCAATCGGTTATAAAGATGATCAGTTCTATTGCCACCCCCCCCCCCCACCCCACCCCCCCCCCACCCCGCTTCCCCCCTCCCTGCATGCACGCGCGTACATGTAGATAAACTCTGTGACCAGATATCGGATGCTATTCTTGATGAATGTCTCAGAAGTGACCCGGATAGCAAGGTTGCTTGTGGTACGGATAAACAAATGCATGCGTTAGAGATAATGGCCAAGTATATTGTTCACATAACGCATGCATGCAGAATGCGCTGTCAAAGACAACGTTGCAATCTTGATGGGGGAAATAACTACCAAGGCGAAAGTCGACTATACGAAAGTTGTACGTGACACGGCAGAGAAAATCGGCTACGATGGCTACTTATCTAAAGGCAAGTTGAATGCAAATTATTATATATGGCTTGAAAATGTCGGAACCATGCAGGTTTTGACAGCAAGTCATGCACAGTGCTAAACCTCCTTGCTGAACAAAGCCCTGATATCGCCCAGGCTGTGCACGTGAATAAATCCGCAGAGGAGTTGGGTGCAGGGGACCAAGTAAGGCCATCAATATTCTCATAGCGTCAACGTTGCTGTCACAAATGTTTCGTTTTGCGAAGGGATTTATGTGTGGCTATGCAAGTGATGAGACTGAGGAAATGATGCCCCTCACCATCCATCTAGCTCACAAGATCAATAAGAAATTGGCAGATCTTCGCAGAAGTAATATATTTCCTTGGGCAGGACCTGATTCAAAATCCCAGGTGCAAATTCCATAGTGCTTGTTTCAATTTATTGCTCGTATCAAATTTATTCAGGTGACTGTGGAATACAGAAATGAAAATGGAGCATGCGTTCCAGTGCGTGTTCACACAGTGGTCATCAGTGTGCAACATAGTGACAATATATCCCTAGAGGAGATGAAAGTAGCCTTACGGGAGCAAGTGGCAAAGGTACACATGTAAAGTGATGAGGTTGTATGTGTGTTTGGGAGAGGGTGGCTTCAGATCCCTTATGTTTTTTTGTCCTTCATTAAGTATTAATTTCATTCAAGAAGTATTTGGAAATGTATCAAAGTGATGATTATGGTAACACAAAAATGTGCAGTGCATTTACCCTTGTGGTGGTTGGAATGAATAAAACATGCACTGTTGTTGCTGAGCTTATGGTTGATGATCTGGCTTTTTTCAGGATGTAATTCCTGAGAAGTATCGTGATGATAAGACTGTGTATCTCATGCAACCATCTGGAAAGTTCCTCATTGGTGGACCTCGTGTGAGTTGTATGAGCTTTGACAGTGCAAATAACATAAATTACTGCTATACCTTTTCCTTACAGGGTGATGCTGGTTTGACTGGACGCAAGACAGTGGTGGATGCCTATGGAGGGTGGGGTGGAAGTGGAGGTGGAGCATTCTCCGGGAAAGATAGCTCCAAAGTGGATCGATCAGCTAGCTATGCTCTGAGACAGGTTGCAAAGTCTCTAGTGGCTGCAAAACTGGTTAGACGAGTATCAATTCAAGTTAGTCAATTTTTATTTTGCATACATGCAATTTTAATCATGTTCTTATCTCATGTAAGGTTTCATATGCAATTGGAGTACCTAACACACTTTCTCTTCATGTTGAATCGTATGGAACTAGTTCAAAAACAAACAAAGAATTGGAAGAAATTGTGAAATCTAATTTTGACCTGCGACCTGGAGTCATCATACGGTAATGTATCCTTCTGATGGTTTTGTCTGATAATTTTAATTCGTGTACACCTGTAGGGATCTCAAACTGAAAGACCCAATATTCTCCAACACTTCTTGTTATGGGCATTTTGGAAGGCCTGAGTTCACCTGGGAGAAACCCAAGATATTGAAGCTTTGAAAATATTCATTATAAGTTAGTATGATAGCTACAAGACAGTTTGTTATTGCTTTCGATCCCGAGACTGCAGTCTGTTCTGTGTTTTAGTACATGTATTGTATGCTAAGTCTGAATTCGATTTTGTCCACTGGACAATTTCCCCATTCTATAAGCGGAATGAAACAATATGCATGTCACCATTATAATGTAATCAAAATAGCACGATACATAGACTGTAACATTGCCTATACCCTACAGTTCAACGAAGGAGTTTATTATTCCGTATTAGTATGATATAATGGTGGCTCAGTTGACTTCCTAATAGTAATTGTAGTAGATGAGACTCTGTATGTAAGACTTTTAATACACATGCACACATGTGATTAATAGGACTAATTAAAGTGCATTCCTTTGTTGTAAAATAGTTCAGGAATGACCTAACTAAATGCTAAAGGGGTGGGTGCGCGTGCGCGCGCGCTTGCGTATTGTTTTTAAACCTTGCGGATGAGTTGGTCTTTGCCCACTATCCATTTCCACTCTGTTGTAGCAGGCGACAAAACGCGTTGAATCAATCAGTATATTATACATTTAGTTACATGTATGGCAAAGATTCGCTTGTAAAATGATTTACAGTCGCTATTGATTTTCCTTATAAATCGTACAATGCTTAGTTTATCTGAACCTGCGTCAGCAGGTTCAATATAGGATTGATTGAGGAATGATGAATGTCATTAAAATTTTTAAATCGCGTACCATTACATCCACGTGGCGAAGTGTACGAAAGGTAAAAAGAAAACCATAGAAGGTTGTTTGAGACGTTTTGTAAAGAGTTACTATGGTAAAGGAACTAGCAAAACGGTCACCGAAGAGAAAGCGAAAACAATTCGACAAGCGATCAAGGAGAACAAGGTGGCAACGTCACTGCATCTTTTAAGCACTGGGTCAACAGAACTAAGCAATTTAAGCTACTTGGCTATCCAGAGTTAGAATTAACTGACGTTCTCTGTCTACCAGCAATAATAAGGGTGAATTGTATGTGCACGGCGATTTCTCAGACTGTTGTGTTATAGATACACTTCGATTAGTTTGCTTTATGTAGTTCTGATGGTTTATGTCTCTACTGCAGAATGAAAGCGACACTACCATGTTTGGTCACTACCGTGTCGTTGCCACAGTTGAGATATCTTGGAGCGTATACACTCTTTGGAAAACGGTCACGTAGGCTATAAGAAATCAAGTAAGACCTGGTAAAACGTTGTCAAGTAAGACCTGGTAAAACTTAAAGGTTGCTTGATTTATCATATTAATGTGAATACTTTAGATTACCTCATTGATATGAGGCATATGCCAGATGACTCCTACAATTACATTGCATACTACATGGATCGTTGGCCTAAGTTTCACGTCATGTGGTCTCTGATGAGAAAATCTGCAGTGGAGGTTGGTGTTGGGCTTGCACAAAACCATTCACTTCACATGTAAAGCATGCATGGTGACCTAACTGTTGTGTACAGTAATCCTTCTCCTGTGTGTCCTGTCTATTGAATATTGGGTTGTCATCCTTAATCTGATGTACAAAAAGGCTTCCTTATCTGATGTAAAAAAAAGGCTACAATGGCAGCCTGCCTGCAACTGTGTATGAATTTAATTGCAGTTGCTAGGGTTGAGCACTGAAAATTACTGCAACCATACACATAGCTCACTAGCGGATCCAGCCTGGTCGGTTGGGGGGGGGGGGGGGGGGGGGGGGGGGGGGGGGAGGGAGAGGGTTGAAAAGGGGAGGGGCTGACGGAAGGCGGAGCTGTCCCGGGGAGGGTGCGGGGCACCCCTCCCGCCCAGCTAGGGGGTATGGGGGAGCGCTGGAAGCTCCCCCATCGGGGTCTGGGGCGGAGCCCCAGAAACCAGCGCTTTGTACGTTGGAAAACCCTCCAAAACTACGCAAAAACTGCAATGAAAGTATAATTACAGATCCAGTATTTATATTCTCCATGCGCCACACCACCGTTCATTCATTTAGAAAATATGACAATGATGGCAAATACTGATACGTTATTCATGCACCTTGAAAACACGCGGTAATTAAATCAATTGTACTTTTCTATTGTGCTTTTGTGCGAATTTTGTTACAGCTTCATCCAGATTAATAGGTATTTCCCGATGGATGTGCAATAGTGCAAGACTATTTAACCTCTCCTTTCCCTTAGTGGTGCGGAGAAACGTTTTGATCCTACGCAGAGCAGAAAATGAGCGTTCTGCTTCACAGGATGTCACCGGGATAGTACACAACAACTGAAGTAGCGTGAAGGTGTTTGGGTAGGCTCTATTGTCACACTGATTCAATGCTGCTAAAGGGATAGTTGGAAGGTCCTCTGGCTTCCATTTACAGAATTTCATCTTCCATGCATGAAGCTCAGCATCCAACGAAAGTGGTGCTGGCAGATCACTTTCGTACATGATGGCAAAGCTTTGAACATGAACATTCTTGTCATTTTTTTCCATCAAAACTTTGGGTACGAGGCACAATCCAAGAGCAGCTATATTTGCATGACTTGTAAACCCTTCACCTAGCTCATTAAGAAGGTGGTCGAGAAAAGGGATTGCGAGAGTTCTTCGATAGTACACCTCAGGAATATCAGCTTTAACATTACTGCGTATGGTGTTTGTGTTTTGCACCTTCGTGGTATTGATGGCTCTTCACAATCAGATTGCTGCACCAGTCTCACAGCTTGTTCATGCCATATTTGGTATCTTTCAACAATATTTTCCCTTACATCATTAACCATTTCTTTCACTTCAGCCACATCTGAATGCCTTTAACAATATCCAATGACTCTAGTTGTAACAAAACAGTCAGTCCTTTATATAGCACAAAGTATTGAAAACAACCACTAAAGAAATTACAAAGGAAAACTTTCCAATACACCCAAGTAAACCAGTTGCACTTTGAATTGTTTCTCTATTCCACTTCACTGAATTTTCCATCATCGATATATCTCGAAGAGATTGTATGATTGCAGGATACAAGTCAACAAACACCTCTAAGGCATTGTGACGCTCAATCCAACGTGTTCTGCACAAGGATTTAATTTTCACCTTCTTGGTATCACGCATTGTTGCTTCAATCACCTCTGTCAGCTTATCTTGACGTTTGCCATGCTCAAAAAACTTATGCACCTCACTGACACTGCCCATCATGTTCCTTACCAGCACATCAGAACATGAACTAGCAATAGATAGGTTCAGAACATGACTGCAACAGTGAACGAAGATGGCAAGTGGATGTCTTTGAAGGATGATACTCCATGAACACTGTCTGCCATAGCTCCACTTCCATCATACCCACAAAGCAATACGCACAATAGCCACCGTTTTCCGTCCTGCTATATGTCAGCCAAGGGTACTTCAGGAACCAAGAGCTTTGGAATGATCTCATTTGCTTACCTTCTTGTGATGCAGGAAATATGAAGTTCTCTGGTTGATATAAATGCGACACAATTTGATATTTTTCCTCATCAGTCGCAGAGCCATCATGAATACGCAGCTTCATCAAACCACAGTCAGGCGTGTCTCGTGGTCCAACCATTGGCAGTCGCAGAGGGGCCTGATAACCTACCACACCTTCTGCTATTCCGACTGCCTCATCAAAATGGTCATCCAGGGAGCCTGGATTCCCAGCAACCTCAAAGGAACCCTCCAATGATGTGTCATCCAGGACTACGGCCGACACGGATGATTCATTGCTAACTACCCTGACAGACCAGTGGCGTAGCGAGGGGGGGGGGGGGGGGGGGGCAGGGGGGACAATTGTCCCCGGGCGCAGGGTTGAGGGGGCGCCAAAATAGACGAGAGATAATTAATAATCGCGTCAACGAGAACTCACAAACGCATGGGAAGATACCGGGGGCAGTTGTAAACCCGTTCATATAATATAAGGCTCCCCCCCCCTTCCTTCTTTTCCGCTAGGTACACCCCCCCCCGGGGCCACAGGCCGACACCATCGCCCCCCCCCCCCCACCCCCACCCCGGGCCACAAACTGACAGCACCCCCCCCCCCCTCCCGGGCCACAAGCCGACAGCACCCCCCCCCCCCCCCCTCCCCCGGGCGCCAGTAGTGCATTATGTCCCCGGGCGCACAACGCTCACGCTACGCCACTGTGACAGACGCCGATTGCGACGTGCCCAATCGCGAAAAGTGGTCGAAAAGAGACTCGGGACTGTCTGTATATTTTGAATTTTGCCTTTTTAGATGGTCCTGCCATGCTCTCTGCCATGCTCTCTGCCATCAATGAAACACACGCCCCTGCACGTAATTAACAACTTGGTGAACAGCTGTACTAATAGTATTATCATCTAAAACACCCATGCAAAGTATACTATGAATTTTTAATTTGAGGGGGGAGGGGGGGGGCTATAGCCCCCCCCCCCCCCCCTTGGATCCGCTACTGTAGCTACTCCTTGTATGAACCCAAATCTCATACACTAATGGAGTATAATGGTGGTCTTGAAATAGCTATTCTTAGGGATAGTGAGCTTCTAAGTAAAGTAAATGATGCCTTTTGTAAGTTTCATCCATTGCTAGCTCAAAAGGTTGTTACAAGATCTGCCCGTGCAGCAGTAAGTAAGATTGGTGCAGATGCATTGGTTTCTAATGAAGCACTGAGTGTACAAAGAGCAAAAGCAGGGTCATTGCTAAAAACTATCCGGGAAGTTAATGCATTGAAATTAGAAGAGAATCATATTTTAGTTGAGCATGGGTATCATGCTCTCTGCCCCCGTGGCCGCTAGATGCAGTGCTGCCCCCCTACCGTCCGCCGCCAGCAGTAGCAGCAGAACTGCCCCCACCGCCACCAGCAGCAGCAGCAGAGCTGCCACCAGCAGCAGCAGCAGCAGCAGCAGCAGCAGCAGCAGCGGCGGCGCTGCCCCCACCAGCAGCACCACCACCAGCACCAGTATTGGCACCAGTGGCCCCACCACTACTTCGCCTGCTGCCACCCTGGCCGCTGCCACCACCACTCGCCATGGCCGGAACCAGGCGCTGAGATCAGAGATGAGGCTGGGGGAGAGGAAGAGGACAAGGCAGTACATTAAAAACTCATATACTTATAATTTCAATTATTAAATTTTGTAACCTTCCTCCCTTCGATTTGTGACCATATACAAAGACGTGCTACTAGAAAAACTTGTGAAACAAGCGAGGGGGGGGGGGGGGGGGGGGGGGGGGCAAAAAACAAAGTGGAAGACACCATCCTCCAACTTTGAAGAGCTCATTGAGAGCATCACAAATATGCTATTATTTTTTGCAGGGGGGTCTAGGAAAAAAAGTTATAAGGTGTCAAAGTTTAGGGGGGGGGGGGGGGGGGGGGGGGGGGGGTCTATGCCTTAAATAAATTTTTTGAAAAAATTCATAACATTTATTAAAAAAAAAATTTGCAATTAGCGGACAACATCATACAGTTCGTAGTGTCTATAGGTTTTTTATGCGTGCGAAGATATGGTTTAAGTCAACTATCTGCCCAGTAGCGAGATTCTATATTATTATTTGTACGGAAATTAGTCGGTGAGGGCCACTGAGGGCCAACTGTACTTATCACGTGATTGAGGCTAATTTGCAAAACCACACACTTTCATCATGAATATAATTATTTGCGATCGTTGCAACGCACAGCTTCAAATACCGCTGATAGACGAGATCAATCTACGACAGCACCAACAATCCAAGAGTTGCAAAGCGATTGCTGCTAAGGTAAAAGCTAGCGCTAGTCAGCCAAAAATAACTTCGTTGTTAAGACACGTGTTAAGTGTTTGCAAGTCCAGCTGCAAGTGATGCTACAGCAGCTGCTGTGCAACCCGTAACGCCTATTTCCAGTCCGTCTTCCACATCGCAGAAGAGATTGTGGGTGTGGAAGTGGAAGCAGAAGGTGAGCATGATGCTTGTAAATCCCTTGTAGTCCAGTTCCGAAGATGTGAAGGATATTTGCCACCAGTACCTCAGCCTTTTTCCAGCAATTGGCCTTTTGCAGCCCATGCCAACATCAACCCTCCGTGCACATTTCATCATTTCATTTGTTTTGGAGCAAGTTAATGCGAGAGGAATGGGAATAACTACAACTATTTATAAGCGCAATGCGGCAATGTGTAGTATACAGTGTATCTATGCAAGTTTGTGCGCGATTGCATTCTTATTATTAATAGAGGTGCGGTCAATTGTCGATTACGTAATGATTTTTAAGGGGTGTGGTCTAAAATGGGCGTGTTCGTAGGCGGAGGGGGGGGGGGGGGGGGGGTGACCTGGACCTTGATTTTAAGAATTTTTGGGATGGTGTCTATAACTTTTTTTTTTGCCCCCCCCCCCCCCCCCCCCCCCCCTCCCCCTCGGAAACAAGTAAATAAAAACATTCTCTAACGAGAAAGTTGTTGGTATATAGGATTGACCAATTGTGGTGTAAAAAGCACAGAAACAAGAGTGACAGAAATTTGACTGGAAAATTGAAATAGGCCTATATTTAGCCCATTACTCAGGCATGTACTGTTATAACATTAGTGTTCTAAATATAGGCCTATTTCAATTTTCCAGTCAAATTTCTTCACTCTTGTTTCTGTGCTTTTGACACCACCATTGGTCAATCCTGATTTACATGCGCAGTATAAGCACATAAATACAATCCAATACATACGTCACATAAGTCAAAGTTCACACGTGACATTACACTGGAGCCACTTGTAGCTCTGATCAGGTGAAGAAGGTTCTAGAAGTCTGCATGTCCCATAATGTTACACTAGTATATGAAAATTCATCAGCTTGTGATGTATCCAACCATTGTCGGGAGCACTTCAATCTCGATCAAAATAATATACCATTTTGGTCTTTATTGAATATAATTTGTTGTTGTTTTTTCTTTTTTTAAGAATGTAATGTACAGTATGCTAAATTCAACATTGAGATTGTAATTGCTGTGGATGAGGACCACGTTTTTCAAATCGGCAAACTTCAACATGTAGGTCTGAATCTTCCTAATGAGGAGGCTGCAGCTTCCCTTCGGGCCTCGCTGCCACTATTTATCAAGCTGCAATCCATTGAAGAAGGGCAAGAAGGACAACGAATGAGAGGAAAAGTAACAAATTTCTTTACAATGTATTGATAGCTGATCTTTCTGCATTATATTACTTTGCATAGTAAATTTAATGTAATTCTCTGCAATGTTCTGAGCGCCAAGAATGTAAGCAGATTACAGTGCCACAGTTACGAATCTCGTACATCACTATGTATTGTATGATGGACTTTTGTGAGTAAATAGTCACATAAACAAAACTATTGAAACAAATAAAAACATGAAAGTTGGGGGTATATCGGATTTGAAGTTAGCAGTGGTAAAAAGCAGGCCGGGTGGGAAAATGAAATAGTGCTAAATTAAGGACTATTTCGTATTTCTTTATCATCCCTCACTAAGTTGTTTCGTAGCTACTACTGACTTCAAATTGTATATATACTTGTCCAAATATTATTCATAGCTAAAACCTTACATGTGTTGCCAGTAATGGGAATTCATGCTTCAGTTTCTCCTTGAAGGCATTGAGTTCTTGAGAGAATGAATCAAAAACAAGCTCTGAAATTTTGAAGTATATCTGCTTTAGGTCAGTTCTTGTTTGTGGCAGTTGTAGGTGGGCATGAATGGATGTTCGGATTCTTTTTGCCTCACACGGAATGTTTTTTACTTTACATTTCAGAGCACACAGAGTTGCATACCACACGATCATCCCCTTAGATGAAATACTAGCCTGTTGACAGCTTAAAGGACATTCCAAAGCTGAAAATGCCTCCATACCTATAATATCTGATAAAGCAATTCTATTCTCAGCTATCTGTTGTTCATGGGACATGAAGATAAAGTCAACAACATGTGCAGATGAAGCTATATCTACCGAGGGCAACAGACAGAAAGACAGCACAGACAACAACCATGTGAACATTGGTAGTGTGCATCGAAATGAATACAGTGTAGCTTCCAGCATTTCAAATTTTTCCATGATTGGCTTTTTTCTTTCCTCGACAGCATCTTGGTTCATTACTTCTGATGAAAATGAGCATAGTTTATCCAAAACAGCATATGCTCTCGAGCCAACACCATGCTGATATCCTTTGTGCACCTGCTCAAGGGTGATTGAACTGAAATTCTCAGCCTGAGTAAAGATGTTCTCATCAATTGTACGAAAACTCTGAGAGCATTTTTCAAACTTCTGAATCAGTAATGCTGTCTCTGTATGATTAGCATAGAAGCTGTCAATAGCATTACTGAATTGTTTGAAGAAACTGGAGAAAAGTAAAAGATGACTTATCATCCCACGGGAGTCATCCATTGGCCTCACACTGTGTTTCCATTCTGAAACTGATAGCAACAGATTCATAAATAAGTGTTCAAAACTATTTCCCCTTATAGCCTCATTGCAGCCAACTGAATTAAAAGTAGCTAATGCTTCTTTGTATGCTGTTTTTTTGGCTTCAATTGACTGGCATTTCTTTGGATCTTTGATGCTCTCAGGATTTGATGGAAGTAGCTGAGCCGTGCATTGAAGTTTTCCTGTTTAAAAAGATCAATCAAAACAGTACCTTATAATGAAAGTATTCATCACAAAGGCCCACTACGCAATAAGTCGCCATGCTTGTAATTACAGCTATCATTTGTGTATGAGATCTCCCCAACACTCCGCCACCCATTTTCCCTGGTGACCATTGGAAATTTGGTGGGACTTGACATGTGAATTACATTACTGCATTGCCATAGTAATTGACCTTTCACTATGTGAACATTGTGTCAGTACAGCACCTGTGTATGGGTTTTGTATGTAAAAAGCATGCTTTTCAATCACATGCCCCCACCAATGCTTTCATGATCAGATGATTACTATAACAATTTGAACTTAGTACTAATCTTAGAAAAAAAATTGTAATGGCTTGGTTGCCAACCCATCTGCAATTCAATTTGTGTTAGACATTAGTACAAATAACAATATTCGGGGAAAAAATCTAATAAAATAGTGTTTTTAAAGTAGGCCTACTGGAAATTTTACAATTTATGCATTAGGTCCCTTTAAGCGGAAATGACTCAATTATTGCAATCATATACAGTGCATTTACCATCAGGTTGTGTCTGTGAAGGAGCTTGTGTCTGTAATGCAGGTTGTTCTAATGAAAGAGGTCCTGACTGTGAAGGAAATTTTTGCTTGTGCACCCCACCTATTAAAAGGAACAGTAGGCATAAAACTGTCCTGTCCAACTTGGATATAAACTCTAGGCTCGTATAAACAGTGAAGTCATTAGATGGCAAAAGGCAAAAATCAATAAGGTTTGCTACAAAACCTAACAGTTTCTACAATTTCCAGGGTAATTTAGTTATTTTTGCTGATGTACGAATGTACTAATGTGCCCATGTGTGAGCTAGCTGATACTGTCCTTTTTCATTTTATTCCCAAGATCATCGATGCTTTGCATGATATTGTTTTGGTTCATTTTGAAGTGATTCGTATTAAAGTATTACAAATTGCTATCTCATAATTACTTACGCACAACCACAAGTCACCGCATTCAACAAGAGCATTAATTGTTATCTTGTTACGATACCGTTACTGGAGCTAATGTTGGATGAACTGCTGCCCACTTTAAAGTTGTCTGCTGCCACCTGTCATGCTTCCCACCCATGTTTTGGAACCTCCCGGTAGTCATCATGTTTGCGTACGCAAATAACAATTATTCAAATTATTCACCATTAGTAACGATTGAGTCAGTTTCCTATTTAAAAGGATGCTAAAAGCGTATTTATTTGTTTCGTGCAAGAGCGGAAACGGTCAATGAAACGAAAAAGGACTGAAAATGCGTTACAAATTGCACAGTGCGCTTTCTGAAGAATTATGTGACCCTGCAAGTACAGTGCAAATTGCCATCAACAAAACATTATTAGCTATGGGTACGGTTTGTTTTAAAAGCAATGAACAAAGTATTTCTAATGCAACTATATATGTTACCTGGAGACTTCGAACATAGTGCTGCTGCTTTGGCTGACAACCTATCAATATGACAGCAATGAAGTAATAAACGGGTCATGATCATGATTCCAAGTGGCATAACATCTTTACTTTCTTCATTATTTAATTGTTTACATAGGAACAAGACCATACACAAACACACTACGTCCACCATTCCGAACTAAAGCCTTGGAAAGTATCGAGTAGGGTAGAATGGCTCAAAACTGATTATTTTGGCATCATGCAGTGTGAAAAGTATGCTTTGATATTACTTGCCATCATACATGGGTAAAACTACATTGCTACATATTATAGCATGATGCTCGCAGTTATCACTGTTTTAAATGCAATGCATAGTAGAACAGAAAGACTGAGCAAGACTCTTGAGTTTTTCCAAACATGGTGCACACATGCAGGCTTGGCAGCAGATGTATGCATGGCAAATTATGTACGCGGGAGCTCCAAAACAGGAAATGAACTTTTATGCTTGGAGGCTTGACTGACAAATAGATAATATTTTGTGCCACGGATTGAAGACATCTTGGCATCACTAGGAGGGAGCGCTGTATTCAGCAAAATCGACCTTCAGTCGGCCCATTTGCAGATGGTGCTGGAGGACGAGTCTAAAATGCTAGCCACAATCAACACACACAAAGGTCTTTACCGCTATAACCAAATAGCCTTTGGCATAGCATCTGCACCGGCCATTTGGCCGCGGGCAATTGAAGGGGTCTAGGAAGGTATAATGCCTCTTAGACGACATCATCATGGCGGGAGCAGATGAAGAAGAGCACCTAAAACTCTTGGCGCAAGTCCTGGAACGACTTACCCGGTACCATCTCACGTCAACAACGGTAAGTGCAAATTCTTCCAGAATGTGGTTTATACTGCGGGTACCGTGTAGACAGGGAAGGATTACACAAGACGGCGGAGAAAGTGCAGAGTGTAACAGTTGCGCCGCAACCCTCCAATGTTTCACAACTTCGAGCCTTCCTTGCAGCGGCGACGGAAGCCATTATAAAGTGGTGCGGCCAATGAATAATAGATGAGCATGCATAATATTATACGCGCAAACATGACAGATGTATCTAGTTATGCTTGAGCAACAATTACAAATCATACATGTACAGTATAGAAGTCTTAATCAGTTAACGTAAACTTGCCAAACAATGTCTGGCGGTGTTCGGAACCGCGAATAAATTCATTACCTAGCTCCACTAAATTGATTTTATCTGTCAAATTGCTATGAACGAACAAAATCATCGTAGCATTGACCTCTCAGTTTAGTGATGGAAATATTTAGCCTATTTAACACGCCGTGGATAATTGTCAACAATGCAATAGCTTCAGTTGATTCTGTTCATACAGCCCGATGAAGTCTTCATGAACATCTAACTCGTCGTCCACCCAACGAAAACATATAACCACCTGTTCCTTATTTGATTCGTCTGTTGTTTCGTCAATCATGATAGAAATAAAGGGTGCAGTTTGAACAGAAAAAGTAAGGTCACGGAGAACCATCTTTGCCATCACAGTAAGAATTTCATTCTGAATATCGGACGATGTATATTTGTCCGTCCGTTTCTTGATCCACTGTCCAATTCTGGGATCATCTTCCCCTCGTAGTCTTAACAACTAAGTGAAATTTGATTCACTTTCGTCTCCGTGTCCCCTGAATGGCAATCCTTGATGTGCTAGAAACCGGACATTGGATAATATTTTTAAGAAACATTGGCGACGCTCCAAGCAATCTTTTTGATGCTGGGAGGAAAGGCACATTGCAACATCAGGGGTTGATGCTGGTAGAGTTGTAACTTTCAAGACCGCTTCTTTGTGACAACTCGATGCTTTATGCGCTGAGAATCTGACAGTGGCATCTTTCCAGTTTGTGTAACCCTTATCGGTAAACGCTGCATCAGCATTTGCAGCCCATGACAGCTTTTACTCCAACTTTGCCTTCAAGCACGTGTAACATGACACGCTGTCATTTTCCTCACGATAATGTAGCCACGGCCACTTGTCAAACCAGGCTGTTTGAAAACTTCTTCTCACAGCACTTTTCTTGCCAAACTCTCGTTTTGGAAAGTGAAACGCCCTGGGCTGACCAGTGTGGGAAAATACTGTCAGTGTTACTGACACTTTGACTAGAACTCGCATCCATCTTGCTTGAAAAGAAGAGCTAGCAGCTGTCTCAAATTGACACAATAAGTGGTAATTGAACGCCGGCCGCCGATCGAGGTTACAATTATAATTAATAACTAATGAATTATTAAATTCAGCCGTAAAAAGTGGTGCGGCCATGGCCGCAGTGGCCGTAGCGGTTCCGTCGCCACTGCCTTGGAATGGTGAACTATTTCCGTTCATACCTAACCTCTCTCGACCACATTGGCACCTCTGCATCAGTTGCTGAAGAAAGGCATGAAGTGGATTTGCTCACCTGAATGTGTAGCAGCCTTCAACATGGTGAAACGGCTGATGGCCTCAGACACAGTTCTGACGCATTTTAACCCAAGTTTCCTTATCCTGTGATGCCAGTCCATACGGCCTGGGAGCAGTGCTCTCACACACCATGCATGCCAGATGGGGAGGAACAATCAGTCGCATATGCATCAAGAACCCTGACATCCACCGAATGCAATTATGCACAAATTGACAAGGAGGCGTTGGCTGTGGCATGGGGAGTAAAGAAATTCCACCAATATTTATACGGGTTGCATTTCACTCTAATCACGGACCATCAGCCACTGACAGCACTATTTAGCCCTATGTCTGCGACTGCAGCATCACATCTGCAGAGACAGGCACTCTTTCTGTCAGCATACAATTACACCATCAAGTATAGGAGCACTGGTCAGCACGCTAACGCAGACTACCTAGTGGCCAACAGGATCAAACACCTGCAGACAGTGAGGATGTAACAGCATACATGATACAACAGAACTGTTAGCATTCTACTTAAAGGCAGGAACTCTATAGGACCCAGAACTCTCCAAAGTGGTGACTTTTGTCCAGTCAGGATGGCCCCACACCGTTGGTGATAACCTCAAGCCATTCCTTGTAAGACGTGATGAACTCAGTTTAGAGCAGGGATGTCTGAGGTGGGGGGCATGAGTCATCAGCCCACGAAAGTACGGGTCAAGGGTGCTTGACAAACTTCATGCGGGATACATGGGGGTGGTAAAGATGATAGCCCTGGCTCGTTGCACATGTTTGGTGGCCCGATATTGACTGGGATATTGAAGGGGCAAGTCAGAGTTGTGCAGGATGCCAACTAATGACGCAGGATTCAAATTTGACTCCGTGCACCCATGGGAATACCCTGATGGCCCCTGGCGAAGGTAGCATGTTCATTTTGCTGGGCCATTTGAGGGAAAAACATTCCTGATGGTAGTTGATGCTTTCACCAAGTGGCCAGAAGTAGCTGCAGTGATGACCAGCATGACTGCCGAGGCAACAGTATGTTACAGGTGGGGAATACCCCAACAACTTGTAACAGATAATGGTCTACAGTTTGTATCCGAAGTATTCCAGCAATTTGCGAGCTCCAACAACATCTAACACATCAAATCCAGCCCTTACCACCCCACACAGCCTCAAATGGTCTTGCCAAGAGGTTCGTACAAACTCTGAAGCAAGCTCTTTGAGTGTCGAAGAAGTACAACAGATCCTTCCAGCATAGACTTGCCAGTTTCCTATTGAATTACAGGAATGCTAGGCATTCAACAACGGAGACAGCCCCAGCTTACCAGATGATGGGAAGAGAGCTACGCTGCCGGTTACACTTATTGAAACCAGACCTGAGGGTACCATGTCAAAGTCCATGACCCATCAGGTGATGACAAGACCTGCAGCCAATGAGAGAAGCTTTGGAGAGGCAGAGAGAGTTATGGCCCGTGACTACCGACCAGGACACACACGATGGCAGATGGGAACCATAACCAGAAAGATGGGTGTCAAGTCCTACCAGGTTGATTTGGGAAATGGGGGTGTAGAAGGAGCATGCAGACTAAATCAGAAGAGGTGACGAAATGCAGATCACCGGATAACAAAGAGAAATCAACTGCCCACCACCAACACCAAGATGTATCGAACCAGCCGGCCTAACGGAGTGCGCTTCTGTACCCGCCCAGCAACCTGGAGGGGATCTGGTGACGGGTCCAACCAAAGAACCTGTGCCCCAAGGAAGTATCATGGGACCAACCAAAGAACCTGTACCCAAGGAACAGAAGAAGCACCCCAAGTAGCCCCATAATAACCCTACCCAGAGGAAGGAGTTCTACCCAGGGAGGTGCAGCATCCAAGGACACCCCACATCTCTAGGTATGGAAGAGCCATAAGGAAACCAACCCGATACACCGATGGAGGAACTGAATGGAAGGGAAGAACATTGAGTACAGATCTAATTGTAGATAATGTGTATTAATTATCCATGTACCGGATATGTGTTTTCTGCACGTTGCGTGTTGCGTGAGTTGTGCTGGCTGCAACGTACTTATCCCTCAGCATCGTCTCTACAGACTTCACAATTGTAGTATGACTTTGAACCGCATCACTAGTTACACTAACAAACGTTATAAGCGTAACTAAGAGTTTTAACTGACCTGTTAGAGACAGATAGCTTATGTTCATTACCTTTTACGTCTAATCTTACGTTTCTTCTTGGCTGCAATTATGTTGCATCTGAGTATACAAGTTGCATGTTAAATCATCCATTTGAGGGAATACAATGATGTGTAAGATAACACAGGTGATTTAATACATGCAAGCCGATAGCATTTACCATCTGCACTGTTTCACCATCCTGAACTATATCTGCTCAGCGCATTGTAAATGATCTGTATGCGAACACTGTAATAAGACTTTGAACCACATCAATAGTTACAGTGATAACTGTAACTAAGGGTTTTAATTGACCAGTTAGAGACAAAAAACTTATGTATGTTTCTTTACCTTTTACGACCGATTTGACGTATCTTCATGGCTGCTCCTTTTTGACCTAGTTCATCGAGACACGTGCTCAGCTTTTCATAGGTGGCTCCTTCTGCATCTCTGTTAACCCAGTGCCTTAGAAATTCCCTTCTGTGATCGGCAGCAACCTTGCTATTCGCTTGCATGTCCTGAATGGTTTCTTGTCCAATGTCAAGCTTTTGTGCGACTTGTGTCCACATTGGAAGTTCTGCAGCTATTTTCGGAATATCATCAACCTCAATTCTTTCTGTAACAAAAGTTTAAATTTCACACCATTGAAAATCATTATCCTCCCCTCCTCTAACTACCTTTACATATGCATTTAATTTACATAGCTGCAAGGCAGGATTGAAATAATGTGCTACATGCATCTCCTTCCCTGGCATTTCTGAGCTTCTTCTCCCCTTCCTTTGGACCTCATAGTAGTTACAGTAGTAACTACTTCTCAGGCCACTACAATAGGATTACCTCAGGCATCCTGATGTTAATGGCTAATGATGAGAGAGTTTATTCAGTACTTAGGAAACATTGTGAACGAATGAGTGTTGGATCTTGCCCTAGCCCTTGTCCCCCGGCATTATTTTTTAAGGGCCTGCCAAGGTCTTAGCATGTATGCAATAAGACATTACCAAGAAACATGATTATCGTATACTGTTGTACCTTTGTTTGTAAACCTTTCCGTATACTAGTCTGATCGATATTGTGTGGTACTGACATATGTTAGATCACATGGCGCATGAAAAGGTCTATTCTGCTGAGTTTCAAGAAGCGGTGGCTTATTCTCTAGCATGTGTTCACCAGCAAAGCCTTACGCTCAAAGAAAAGCAGGAGGAAGAACATTTCCATCTCTACAATGATCAGGATGTGTTCGCTTGTGTCCAGGTATGGGAAGTCAGTCTAACATGTGTTCACCAGCAAAGTCTTCCAAGTGTGCTCAGGAGTCATCCACGTGGCCACAGGTCTACACTGGCTAGTGTGAGGAGATGCCCAGGGTCACTGGTATTCTTCGTTCTCTTTCTAGTCACCTGGGCTTGTGATCCCATGACACTACAATCAGCTGAGAGAGAGACTATTCTTCTAACAACATGCCTTGGCTGTACTAGCTCAGCTGACAAAGTTTTTTTTGCAAGTCCTGCAAATGTACTTGGACACACCATCATCTGGAGCTGCTGGGACTCAGCAACCTTGCCGAGCCTATTTACAAGACCAGATGTCAAAGATTCCCTTGAAAACATTGCTATACGATGTGTTGGAGACACACACTGCCACAAATCCTGCAAGACCTTGACTCTGTGGTAGCCATTGTTCACTACAAGAACTTTCCTAGTAACCACGTGTTCTTTTAGTATTGTGGTTGCGTTTTTTTGTGTGCATGGTGTATAGTTCAAAATGGAGAGCTACAAAAATCTATGGGCGATGCATAAACAATAGCCTGGGCAGAGGAAATGCTAGCGCTGAAAACGGGTTGGTATATGGAAAGGTTTATGAATAAAACTACAACAGTATACAATCACCAAGTTTCTTAGTGATGTCGTAGCACATGCGCGCTGGCAGTGTATTTTTCAACCCTGTAACTAATATAAAAATAGGGCCCGGGGACGAGGCTAACATTGCCCTGACTCGTGTGAGTCATGCATGTGAATCTTTATGATAGATTTGTACATAAACCAGCCAGCCAAGGAGATATTTTATTTGTCATAATAATACTTGTGCGTTATGTGTGCTTGACACAGCAATTCGACCGTCCACACGCGGGTGATTGCAATCAGTCACGCATCCGTGCAGACAACAAAACGTGTGCTTACGGCTATCGAGATCATAACTAATTTGAAACTTCACCGTCCAATTCAGTACGGGAATTCTCAGCTTTATTAATTTTTAATTAACCGTGAATTTATTTGCCAAGCCTTCGAATACTCTTACACACGCTGTCAGTAGTGTCACTGTGAGTCTACTACGCCGGTTATTTGAAAGGTATGTGATCATGCATGTCATTTGACTACAAGCTTGGCTAGTTTTTTACGCCAGAATTATGAGCATGGACTGTAACTGCTTGCAATGGCGGATCCAAGATACCCGATAAACATATTTACATGTGTTTCTATACATTGTACTTTATGTGACGCAAGGTTTGTCCAGTAAGCTTCACATTTCTCTGAGGCCTCACCCCAATGGTCCTCTTGGGGTCACGTTATTCTGAAGGGTGTGGCTAAGTCTGGTAAGCCGTTTGCTCCTAGTTACCCGATAAACATATCATATTTACATGTTTCTATACATTTTACTTTATAGGTTTATCCAGTAAGCTTTACATTGGTCTGAGGCTTCACCTCATTGGTCTTTAATTATAAGTGACTATGCAGCACTAGAAATGCATTAAGAATCCAATTTCACCTATCATGTGTATGACTTGTTTTCATATTGTTGACTTGGTTTGTTTTTTTTATGGTGCCTAAAATTAAAATGTTTTTTAATAATTGTATGAATATAATAATAAATTATGCTACAGTTCAATAAACTTTAAGATGGGAGCCTCCTGGAAAGGATTGCTGTCGCATTTGCTCTCACCAGATGCAAGTTGAGCATGCTATACAGTTCAGGCAGCACAACTGACTTTGGTTTGCCCGATATGATGGCAAGACGGGAGGCAAGCATCTTAAACGAGCCCATGGCTTCCTTTCCCCAAGCACCATAGGACTCTGTGACCAGAGGTACACGACACCAGCTGCATTTGGGGTCATTCTCAGTATGCTTTCGCTCTTCAGTGGACAAGGCGACTGAAGAAATGCATTATTTATCTATACCCTGGACAATGGTATATGCTTCAGCTTGCATTGGAGGCAATATTTTGTTTAGCTTCTGCAGCGTGATGATACTTATTATAAAGAGGCGGGGTACGTAAACAATCTATGTCTAGAATGAACCTAGTTCTCTCTAATGTCTGCTTATTGTATCAACCATTGCAACCTCTCATTACATATGGACATGTCTTGCTGGCATATAAATAAATACCTCACTGCGATCGCTGTTACTAAAACTGTATAACGGACAGGGAGTGGTTACATATTATGACAACGCATGCGCTTTCGGTATAGCAGCGCCCTGAATCACGTGGTGATTATTGTCGTCTCCCGTCGGTAAGTGTGGAGCGAGTAACTTGCATGCTCACAGAATGTTTATTTGAAAGATTTTCAGGATGTATGACCACTGTGGAACACTACATCTTCCACTGTTAGTCAAAGAGGTGCCATTTTATACCAAAAACGTCATACGAAAGCCGGGTGAGTACCTTTAGTTTAATTGAAAGCTTTGCTTGTCAGAAAAGGGATAAGGTTCTGCGAAGCAATTCAGGCAGGTTGTTGGTTAGTAAGAACGGCCAGCTACGCTATATAAACAGCGAGGTGAGCTGTCAAATACGTGTTTTGTGTGACACCTTGTTTGCTTTCCCAAGGTGAAATGTCGGGAACAGTGTTCTGTACTGCATTATGGCTGAAAAGTGTATTCCTTGATCTACCTGCAACATCGTGGCTGAACAAGAGCGCTAAAATGTACGCGATGTAACTGTACGTCGCTTTTGTTATCCTTTTCCTTCCGCACAGAGGGCGGTAGGTATTCACTTTGACAGCACTGAACTGTTTCTGTGGAAATCAAATGTTACAACTTCACCGTCGAATGTTGGGAGGTAAGGCCATGTATTTATCAAAGTGGTGTTTCTGTTCTGCTTTCTTTTAGACTATGAACAAGGTTTTGTCCCAGTTCTCTATCAAGACAACTTTCTATTTTGTTATTTTGTAACTTCGAAACAAATTACATTTTTTGGAACCTTAACTATTATTAATTACATGTAAGAGTTATAATAATATAACTAGAATCTTTAACCCGCTACGTCATACGATCGATAATCAATTGCGGGTACACGGTGCGTTCCTCGATTTCGTACAAAATTGCACGTTCACGCACGATGTAGATCCCGAATTACCCCGTGCGCATAAAAATTATCCTCCGAGAAATCATTCGTATGAAATCGGTCACTCACGATTTCGAGAGCACATGGCGCACAAAATTCGAAGACGCGCTCTTCCGGGTGATATTGCGTGCTGTCACGGGCAAAGCCCTGAATTGCTGTGTGAGATGGACTTGTACAGGAATTCTTGAAGGGAACAAAAAATGATTAAGTTAGTGTAAAGAACATGATATGACAATAGATGATACGATATGATTAGACTGCTATTGAACACATAAAACCTACATATGCACATCGGCATATTGTACAAAAGTGTACCATTTATATTTCACTCATTATCTTCAGGTGTATTCCAGTTCATGGGAACTTTCTAATGTATTTTGCTCCATGACAGAGCTCTCCCATTACAATGGCACAATTATTATGGTGCACACACAATAGAGATAATTTTTGTTCAAGTAGTAGGTTTCAAATATATGAATCACAGAGCAAAATATTGGCCAGAAGGAGTGTTCGTCCAGAGGGGGGGGGGGGGGGGGGGGGGGGGGGGGAGGGGGTTATATGGTATCTTATATGAAATATCTTTTTATTTCTTTGTCCTCCAACATGTACAGGCAGCTGGTGCAATACAAAATACATTTTTTGTGATTTCTCTGTCAGCAATGATAGACACACATGTATTCTTGAGTACCAATTATACATGTATACATGTATATATCAATTGATTTCACTTTTGTTTGTTAAGATATAAGTGTAACTAATTGTAAAACCCTAGCATGATTGCCTTTGCACAATACCTATATGGCGCTTCATTGCCACACATTATACATGTATCATCTAGTGATGGAACGTCAGTATTTCAAGCACTCTCATGAGAGTATGATCGCTGCTATAAATGAGTAAGAGAAGGTCACATGTCTAGGCATGCAGCATCAAAGGCCTATGGTGTACCACGATCCACACTCTGTGACAAGTTGGATGGAAAGAGCCCAGAGGATAGAAAAATGGGTCCTAGTACTGTGTTGACAAAGGCTGAGGAAGCAATGCTAGCAGCATTCTGTATCAAGTTTCTGAAATGCGGCTTCCCCATAAATCGTCAGGATCTTTGTGATATCATTGCCAAGGTTGTCCAGGCAGATAAACGCAGAAATCCATTTAAGGAACAATTGAGTGAGATTAGCTGTTGCCAAGGTAACATAATAGTAGTACAGCACCAATCGGAGTGCACGTGTATGTATAACGTTGTTCACCAGCACGATCTATGTATGTATGTATACTTGGTCTGTGTCACTGATATACTGATGAAAAGCTGTGTGCGTGTCACAGTGTGTGCGCGCATAAATTACAGCCTCTTTGTGTTTCTATATACATGTCACATGTAGTATCCTTGGGTGTGTTGTGTGTCTAGTGCTTTGCTCTCGAAAGGTAGTAGGGTATATACAAAAAGGATTGTTATACGCTGTGTATAACATTAATTAGCAGTGTACAACGTGTGTATATATGGAGACGTTATAAACAATATTGCGTATAACGTCTCCATACACACTTTTATACTGTATTTTATAACAACCTTTTTTTACACAGTGCGTGTAGTTTGAACGAACTGTTCATGCACATTGCTGAACATTCTATGAAAGAGGTGTGAACACTTGACGTGGGATCGCGGTTTGCGGTGTCTTTCTTGGAGAATGTTATCGTGTCTCGTCTTATAATGAAATGTGTGTGGTTAACACCCACATCAGGCCGACATGGCGGGTCATATGTATCCGTGGGCATGCAAGCGTTGAAAAGCCCACTTCGTATGTAAATACATGTAATCGCTGTGAAGTAACGGAGGCGATGTGCAAAGAGTTTCCATTATTGATTGAAGGTGAACGGCGCAGGTCAGCCGAGTCCCTATATCAATTATCTATACTTCCGTAAAAAGTGCTTGCATGTATTTTGTATCCTGCACAGCTGCAGCTTTTCATACATCATACAAGTCAACTGTTTAGACTCATTTTTAAAAGTATGAGCTAGTCACATCCCAATATTAACGTTGCCAAACGTAACTAGTTTTATTAACATGCAAATTCCACAAATCTCTCCGCCACTGCATCTTGAATTTCATTGATATGAGCCTAATACAATGTATGAAGAGCGTTCAGTGGTTTGCGCCTTTTCAGAAAATAGTTTTGCCGCGCTGTTCTGTTTATGAACGGCTGTTTGTATATGTCCTCTAACGGAGAACGATCGACTATATCAATTTAACGACATCATGCAATATTGATAGAAAGCCATCGTAACGTGGCCAAAAGTATCAGTATATCCAACTAGCAGCATGTACTACACAGTTATACTATCAGGCAGAGACTTAGTCACATGGAGGGTAAAGCACTCGATATATCTCAGCATGTCAGTAAATGCGCAGAGCAATCAGTCGTCGTTACAGTCTACATGGGTTTTCTCCCTGCCAGGTATACCCGTTGAATGTGCACGCGTCACTCCGTGACGCAATGCGTTGTATTAACTCTGCACCTCGTTCTTTAAAAGGGAATTCTTACAGTAAATCAGATTAACGCGGACCTTGCAAAGATCACACACCCCAAGGTCGCTCAAAACGAATTGGACTGCACGCGAAATAGGCACGAGCATCTTTCTTCCAAATGCGCACCGTTTTATGACATGGCACACGTCAAACTGTAGACCCTTGTGTTCTCGCTCCATCACGACACACCGTTTCTCTCTAGACAAAACATTTTTTAATGATTTGCATCAAGCCATCAATTGGTTCCGATTCATAACATGGACACTGCTTCGACAACCGAGACCTACAGTATGAATATGATTATACTTCACGCGCCCAGCGCTTTGCGGCCACAACCACCACCACCACCACCACCACAACCACACAACCACAACAACCACCACAACACACCACCACCACAAACCACCACCACCACAACCACCACAACCACCACAACCACCACACCACCACACCCACCACCACCACCACCACCCCACCACCACCACCACCACACCACCACCACCACCACCACAACCACCACCACCACAACCACCACCACCTACGCTCCAGCGCACCACGCTCCGTAAATCACAACACAAGCACACGAACCCACCACTGTCTGAAACGTATAAGCTCATGCGTGCGTATTCCAGGTCAACACCAAAAACACATGCCCTCGCATGCTTTTTACCTATAGACGTATGTGCAGATGATGCAGACTTGGAGCTGTAACTGATCTCTGGTCGGAGTCCCCAAAAGCGCAGCTATGCAGTGCCACAATAAAATTAAGTGCCGATATATAACTGTCACGGCGGTATGCTCTCATTGAACGCGAGGCCCCAAAATATTGAAGTGGTTGCACCCCATAGCAACGAAACCAACTTTAGAACCAG
>JABACO010000022.1:5727165-5745663 GCA_013339895.1 Ephydatia muelleri
CCACCCCCACCCCCCCCCCCCCAAAACCCCCCCCCACCCCCCCCCCCCCCCCCCCCCCCCCCCCCCCCCCCCCCCCGTCAGATCGTTCTGTAAGTTCAAGGTTCCGTCGCAATAAAACCCCTGGAACCAGCAAAAGCCTGGCTGCCATCCTTAAATTGCGTTTATCTGCCTTGACACCTGGCAATAATATCACAAAAATCTGACGATTTATGGGGAAGCCGCATTTCCAGAAAACATGATACAGAATGCTGCTAGCATTGCTTCCTCAGCCTTTGTCAACAAAGTACTAGGACCCATTTTTTCTATCTCTGGCTCTTTCCATCCAACTAGTAACAGAGTGTGGATCATGGTACACAATAGGCCTTTGATGCTGCATGCTTAGACATGTAACCTGTCTCTTACTTCATTTATAGCAGCGATCATACTCTCATGAGAGTACTTGAAATACTGACGTTCCATCACTAGATGATGCATGTATAATGTGTGGCAATGAAAGTGCCATATAGGTATTGTGCAAAGGCAATCATGCTAGGGTTTTACAATTAGTTACACTTATATCATAACAAACAAAAGTGAAATCAATTGATACATACATGTATACATGTATAATTGGTACTCAAGAATACATGCATGTATATCATTGCTGACAGAGAAATCACAAAAATGTATTTTGTATTGCACCAGCTGCCTGTACATGTTGGAGGACAAAGAAATAAAAAGATATTTCATATAAGATACCATGCATATAACCCCCCCTCCGGACGAACACTCCTTCCGGCCAATATTTTGCTCTGTGATTCATATATTAGAAACCTACTACTTTAACATATATCTTTTTATTGATAAAGTTTTTTTTTTTCTTTTTTGCAGTGTTCGTCCCCTATGCCAAACACACCCAAATTGCTTTATTTAAATATGGAGTGTTCGACCCCCATTGGAATTCTTCGACATTCAGATGTGTACGTAGGCAAACATATTTTAGGGGTAGTGTATTCAGTTTATTAGTTTCAGAAACAACCAAAAAAGTACAAACCGATGAAACTTGTGCCTGACAAATGCTGGTTGCCCCTATCGCACTTTTAACAGTTGCGCACCACACGTTGCGCATTTTAGCCAAAAAAGATGTTGGCAAACAAATTAATATTACTCGCTACAATGAATTTTGTAATAAAAACTTTAACTGAACTGGCTGAAAACTAACTTCTTGGATATTTTGTTCCATTCGTTGTTTCAATTTTAAAAGCTTGTCGGCAAGCCTAGCCCCTTTTTTAGAAGCGTTGGTTAGTTCAACCTGAACACGCAGTTGTTTACTCTTGCAGATGGTTTTTATTAACACACCATTATGTACTCTGTTCAGAAGTAAGATACTGATTCTAAAAATGTTATGGCATGATACCATTACATAACCGTTCATGAGATATCAAAAACGTGCATAATTTTCCCTCTCAGGTGATTAGCACTGCACACTTCCGATTGTCCCATAGCTACTGTACACGTACATGCAGGCACATGCATGTGTCATTTTACATAACACAGACATACTATACTGTCATGAGCTCAAATAAACTAAGTATCAGCTTGCTTATTTCTTGTGCTTGCTCTCTCTCAGTGTGATACTTACATTTAGATCCTTTCAAGAATCTTTGTCATTTGCGTCTTTATTTGGGTTATGAACTGCATGGAATCAATGAGCAAACATGAATTGATTTGTTACCAAGATGCATATTGTATAACAGATTGTGTTACTGTTGAAAATGCCAGTTTTGGTGGTTGGTGATTTAAATTATCCTCATATTAATTGTGGCCATTAATACTGGTCACTGTGTAGCAGCACTTTTCGTGACATTCGTTTTACAAAATGGGCTAACCCAGTTTTTTTTAACTTCTCCACTTGCGGTAATATCTTCCTTAATTATACCGACCTCTTAATGGTCTCGATCTGATGCTGGTATGATCTTTGATATTTCAGTTGTTGATCCCTTTGCTGCCTCTTGTGATCATTCATCTTTAGCATTTACAGTTACATGTCCTAGTGATCATCCCTCAAACTCTACCTCTTATTTTCGAGATTTCGGCACTGCATGCTGATTTTATATCTTACCCTCAGGATATAGACTAGTTGATGCTACAGCAATCATGTTCGGTTGAGGAGTTTTGGAGAGTTTTTTCTATCATTTTGAACTAATGTATTGTGAGGTGTCCCTATACGAGCTGTGTCTTCTACGAAGCTACGATTTCCAAAAGCGCATTCATAAGTTGTTACTAAAGAAACGTGGTTGTCATAAGGACAAAGTGGTCTGCAAGAAAATTGCTAGGGACTATAGACTTGTTATGCAGTCTTTTTATGCATCTCAGGAAGTTAATATCATCAAAAGTAACAATTTTCCGAATTCCAATTCTAAACTTTCTCATATATCTTCTGTTCCGCCTCTCATGAAGACTGATGGTTCTTTGGCTATTACTGATTCTGACAAATGCAATGTTTTTAATGCTTACTTTGCCTCAGTTTTTCACTAAAAGGTAATGGTGTGTTACCTCAAAGAAATCTTGTCATCAGGTCTACCAACAGGTTCAGTTTACACATGATAAAGTGTTACGTGCTCTGAAGCATCTTCCTTCTAAATATTCTAGAACTCAAGATGGTTTTCCTGCCATGTTTTAGAGTCAATGCTTCAGCCACTGCCTTTCCATTGTCCAGGCTTTTTACATTTCTATGGATTGTGGGTGATGCCTTCTGGTTGGAAACTGACAATCGTTTGTCCCATTTTCAAAAAAGCTTCCAATAAGCTGCCCTAGCAATTATCGTCCAGTTTCCTCTTACCAGCGTCTGTTGTAAATAAATTATATCCTTTCTTACAAACAATCTTATCTCCAAAGATCAGTTTGGTTTTCTTGCCAGGGCGCTCTACTTGTACTCAGTTGCTAGCCACACTTAATGAATGGACTTTCTTTTCTAATATTAATTCAGCTTAAAGTTGATTCTGTGTATATAGACTTTGCTAAGGCCTTTTTCATTCAATTTCTCATGAGAAGCTGCTGTTTAAAGTAGGGTGCTATGGTTTTAGTTCTCCATTGGGAGATGGTTATCTTCCTTTCTTACCAATCGAGTTCAACAAGTGGTGTTCCTCAAGGCTCAGTGCTCGGTCCCCTTTTGTTTATCATATATATGAATATCTTCCTGATTGCTTGATATGTTCCTCACTCTTGTGATTCAGTTTCACCTTTATCCCTATACATTTTTATGTGGTCTCAAATCTGGCAGCTTAATATTGCTTTTCAAAAATGGAGTGTAATATCCTCATACTTGACATTGAATGTGTTGAAAGAGTTCAGCTATTTTTCACCAAAGCGATATTTAAATGAGTAAAGCAGCCTAACATGAGTTATGCTGATCATCTTATCAGTTTGGGTTTTCATTCGTTGGAGTATCGCAGGGTGTATTTTGATCTCCTGACAAATAACAAATATTTAGATGAAGACTTCAGAGTTTGAACTTGTCCCCTTTTTGCAAATGATACCCGTTTTAGTACCAGGCAGTATATTTATATGCCATTTCTTGCCTTTGTGTAATGCATTCATGTGCACAATTATTATTATTGAATATGCATCATAATTACAAAGTGCATAAATCACAAATCCATATCATTATTACTTAAACTAAGCACTAAATATGCACCAATTCAAGCTATCAGTTAAACTCTAACTATGCACTAGTTCCCTCCCTAAAGTGGCCCTAGCCACTGATCTCACTAGGGATAAATTGAGATGGCGACAACATTTTGGCTTTATTGCAAGTAGAGAGGCAGGTGGGAGATTACACTCTGAGCTTCTTTCCCCCAATTGCCATATGTCTTGATGGCAAGTGGAATGCATGACCACCCCAACTCCTGACACTTAGCATCATTGGCAGCTTGCTTCCTGGCTTTTTCTTCTTTTATGCCATTTCCAAAGGGTAGTCACCCGTTACTTTGGTTATGCATGTACATTAGCCTTACTTTTTTTTTTTGCAAGCAAATACCAATGTTCTTACTATCAAGTAACAACTCCAGCAAGTCTTGCACTGAGCAAATTGTGAACAGCATTGTTGGGATGCTGCATGCTCTGGCTGCTGCAGACATTGTCTTTTTGCATGGTCTCAGGCCCAGACCTTAGCAGCAGATGTTAATCCAAAATAATCTTACAATGGGCGAAAGAGTCTGAATGAAAGCTGCTATAGATACGACTGAAGTGACATTGGGATGCTACTTTGTATAGACATGCATTTTGCACACAACAAAACCTACTATCGCAAATCTTTAAGAAGCATACAAGCCACTAGGACTATACATCCATGGGCCTGCAAATGTTCTGTTTCTCTACACAGCTTGACAGTGTTTTGTAACATACTACTTTTCTTCTTTGAAAGTAAATGACAGTTCTTGCATTAAATAGTGGAGAAATAATGTGTGCTTCATTAATGATTGTCGATTACTGCAGAGGCATACAATGCTGCTCTATGTTAAGGTTCTTTTCCGCCAAATGAAAAAGACCTTGAGTGATGGATGAATCAAAGTGTTCTGGGAACTTTAGACAAAAATACTTGTCGGCATGATGTGTGACACTTTCTTGAACTCTTGTGAGGGGTGACAGTGCAACACTTACCATAATGCTGCCAAAAACGAGGAAAGTTTCTACTGGTCTCGGAACTGGTATTGTGTTCATTACTGAATAACAATACCCTCATTTTTCTTTACAATTCACCTAACTTTGTCCACACCAGCATATTTAGCACAACTATACATCCAATCCTGAGGCTTTTAAAATTTCATATCTTAGTAATTGATCAGGAGCAGTGAGAAAGAGAGAACAAAATATGTAAGTAAGAAATTATGCCTGTATCCAACACGGTCAGTAGTAAATGCATACACCAAAAAAAAAAAAAAGAACTTCGTCGTTTTTCACTTTTTTCTTCAATAATGAAACTATAAACCATGCTTGAGATTTTAATGTGCAAATCGAACCATTTCAAGAGTGACATAGTAAATTTAGTTCTGTTAATTTACAGTATGCATGAGACTATCATTCCCTTATTGAATACAACATAGCTGACAGAAAGTAAAACAAGTCACATGTATTTCCAGCTGCATGTACTTGTGCGTGCTCATTGCTTAAACATTGCAAGAGAGCAGCAAACTACACATTAAAGGTCCTTGAATTTTGAAATTGTTCTGCTATACTTGCTGCTTGAAGATGATACTTTAACCACTGATTCCTATCAGTGCGTATATACGTGAGAAGAGAGGTCAGTAATATTTAAATAAAATGGACAGAGGGAAAGACGAATGAAGGGTGGGTTGAAGATGGGAGAAAAACTGAAAGGTTTTTGAGAAGGAGGAGGAGGAAGGTGATTGCATGGGAAACAATATTGTATTGATCTAACAAGCTTTATTTCCTGTTCTTACCAAACTTAAGGGCAAAGAAGAGAGCCTTCATACTTCAGACCATTAAAGATAACGTTGATGTCAATCTGCAGTATTTTTACGTAAGAAAATTAGAATTTGCTTAGAAGTGAAAGGTTTATAAATTATGTGTGCATTTTATACTATTTGGGCATGTAAACATAACACTGTATTTGAACATATGTACCGTATCTGTGTGCATGCGTGCATGCATCTGTAAGCGTATCCTTACCTGTTGGCCACTTCGTGAGCACTGGTATGTTTTATTCAAAACAGTAACAGTGGTGATACCTCTTGTAGTTGAAACCTGTGTACAATACAATCCAGTATTGCACATATGAGTAAGCAGATGTCACTGATTAAGATGCATTCATACGTTTCATGCAAAAATGCTTCAAAAGCACATATGCACTGAGCACATAGCCACACACCTGGTAGCACCCAGCTCCAGAATTATTTGGAATTCGTTCAATAAGTTTCTCTGTTGGTACGGTGGTCACTGACCATCCTTTTATTCCTTCATACAGACACGAAGAACCAGGCCCATAGAATTCACCAAGAAAGTTAGTGCCTTTAGGAGTGTTCTTAGCATCATTACAATATGTTCCTCTTCCATCCTTATATGTAAAGACCTAAAAGGAGAAGTAATGATATTAATTTCAAACAGTATTAACCATATTGTGTAATCTCTCATAGTGGCAAACTCACTTCTTGAAATGGGCAATAGTCTATTTTAATTCAGTGCCTCCAAGTTGTGGTCCGAAATACAAAAGGTAGTATGGGAGCAATGATTTGGGATATTTCATTTGTCACATTGCTCAACCTGATAGTCTGGAGGTATCTTTAAAACTCTGTTTCACCATATTGCAGAACCCTACAGCATCTCTATCTGGAGTACAGCCCAATTTCAAAGGTTGGGAATAGTCGGTGATGGTGGTGCAGAAAGGTTCTGTTGAGCCACCCCTGTATATATGTGATTAGGCAGTATGGAATAGATTAATTTATACTAAGGTTTCCTTACGATGCCAATTTGTTTTTTATGTAACCTCCACAACTGCCCAACAAAAACTGGCAGCCTGCATTTTTGCCCCATTGAAGTGGCTCTGCTTTGCTGAAGTCCACCTGATACCACCTTTTGTGTGTGTGTGTGTGAGAGAGAGAGAGAGAGAGGAGAGAGAGAAAGAGAGAGAGGGGAGAGAGAGAGAGAAGAGAGAGAGAGAGAGAAGAGAGAGAGAGAAAGAAAGAGAGAGAGAGAGAGGAGAGATAGAGAAGAAAAGAGAGAGTGAGAGAAGAGAGAGAGAGCTGACGTGGAGAGAGAGGGAGAGAGAGAGGAGACGAGAGAGAGAGAGGAGAGCAGAGGAGAGAAAGAGAGAGAGAGAGAGGATGGAGACGTGAGAGAGAGGGGAGTGAGAGAGAGATTGAGAGAGAGAGAGAGAGAGAGAGAGGAGGAGAGAGAGGAGAGAGAGAGAGAGAGAGAGAGGAGAGAGAGAGAGAGAGAGAGGATCGAGATATATAGAGATATACGAGGGAGGAGAGAGAGAGAGAGAGAGAGAGATTTGAGACATGCATGCAATGCACCGGATCTAACCCTGTGTCTTGGAGCAAGGCCAATGTTATAGCAGATAGTCTAGCACTATTTGCTCTAGAGCCAGTCATGAGTTCATTCTGTAGAAACAGCTAATGATTACCAACAGCAATTGAGGTCCACACTTGTCTCACCCCCAGTAATCTGGCCTCCCAGTGGCTCAGTTCGGATCCAGAACCACCTCCATTCTCTAATTCCAAACCTGGCAGAGTGGGGCAATTGAAGTGAATTCTGGCTCGGGCCTAGAGGATGCTGGATGGAAGGTGTGCGTAGAGGGTGTGTGGTTGGAGCAGAGTGGTTGGGAATGGATGTGACATAGTAGAAAGAGGGGAGGCGGTGAAAGGAAAGGAAGGTATGTTGCAAGCGACGGTGGTAGGATGTAAGGATAATGAGTAGATATGGATGTGGATAGTAGGAAATTGTGTTTTTCATGGGTGTAAGACATCATTACTCCACTGAGATCGTATTGACTTGCGATTTAAGTAATAATAACGCATGAAATTCACAACAGTCATGTATAACATAGCCCAAGGGCTAGTATGGTGCCGAGGCTCACATTGATGTATGAATACATTAATACAGTTAAGTGCTTGGCCATAAATACAAACAATGCTAATAGTAAATTTTCTGAAATCCATACAATCCCATATGCGAAACCAGTACATTGCACATGGTGTAGGGCGCATGCGCACGAGCTCAAAATATTACCCGTTCACGTTGAGGGGTTCTTTGGTGACAGGATCTCTTTTTGTTCTAGGACGACCGTTCTGATCTCGGTAGAAAGGAAGAGACCACTTGCTAAAACCCTGACAAGGCGGAAATGGTGTATGGTAAACGAATAGTTTAGTGTCTAAATAATATATACTACGCATGTTGCTAGAAGGATATCCTATACATGTAAGTATGCAAGTAACATCCATTAAGTAACTCACCAGCGCATGTATAATTTCGTGCTTGGCTACATCTATCATGTATTCAATTTTGTTTTTACGCACTTCTCCCGGACAGAAGTTTATTAATCCTGCAATTGGTCTGGAGTGGAATAGACATTTATGTTCACAAACACTGTTAGCACTGGAATGAATGCATGCTGCACTATTTCCCACTACTTCTGCACGTTTCCATATTAATGCCAGTCGTTAGGATCCTGCCTGGGCGAAACTCTCGTACCCAGACTCGTATCACGTGTACGTAACAAATAGCACAAATTTTGGTTTGAGCCAGGCAACAGGGATCCGAGCAAGAAGATATAAGGTAATTTAAATACACCTGCATATAGATTGCGTGACGTACATGTATGTATATGGACTCAGTAGTACTGTGATTGCAAACTCTTTACATTTTTGATCGTTTAAATGACAAGCAGAAAATATATCAATTGCTTTTAGCTGCGCAGGTACTCCTTAAGCAGTCATTACACATGTGCAATAGATGACATAAAAGAGTGTTATTTAAATACCCAGAACCTGTGGAAATTCAATTTTTGAAACGAACTCGCCTTGGGGCGATTTCTGGATAGGCAATTGCTCGACCAAAATACTCCTACTACATAGAGTTAGGGTGCTGATGCACTATGCACTATGTGCATGCCCCACCCTAAGTTGACAAACACCTGAATGCAAAATATTGTATTTCTAATAGAATACACACCTGTCACGGCGCGACAGTGTACCGTATGCAGCCTTGTATATTGCACCCATACTAATCGATACTCGTCTGCACTCGACACGTGGGCAGTTTTTCATACGTCACGAATGCGGCGCCTGTATACGTCTCAGAACGAACACTTCGCTTATACGTATGATATCGCGGTCTGCATATGGATTCAGTATATTCGTCATCACCTGTCTGCATACTTCAGATGAACGCGTGCAGACTCTGTACACGTCATGTATTCGAATCGTTTCAAATCCATTTTCTGTTCTGCATACTTGAAGGCTAGTGCTTAAACCCTGAACCACGCCAGTAATAATTCAGAATTTAACGGCAAACTTTAATCAAATTACAGCTGAAATACAACTTGGTCAAAAAGTAAACAGGTATAGTTCCAAGCTGGCGCTCAAAGTCTCCATCACATCTGGATTTTCCTGATGTAGTTAGAGGGGCACTCTCCGCCTAGCAGAGGCCTCTTGGAAGGCGAGCACGAGCCTCTACTACTCTCGCGGCGACGGTTTCCTTACAAGCACACGCTAAAATATTACAGAGGTTATGCACAAAGAACTCAGCATTTACTTACTCTCTGACCGCGGTGGTAGCAAGCATGTAAACCTTTGTGACAACTTGAAACGCCGCCTCACTGCATCTACTGAATCACACACTTGTCCTGGTTTGACATAAGCAACACCGTATAGTGCACGTGTACAGTGTAAACACGCACAACTTACCAGGCCTAGACTGCTTAAGTCCGTTCGGTATGCCTTTATAACCTCCGCCTGTCACCCGCGTTGTCCGAAACTCTTTATCTTGCACAGTTGCACCTCACTGATTCGTCAGCTATATAGTGATCAAAATCAACAATCCAATTTCTCTTACGTTGGGAACGGCTCCATTAGTACTGTCTCCACCAGTAGTCCAACTTTCTTTTCCTCCTATTTCGTTGGGAACTCAACCAAGTTGCCTATTTTTGTTTCCTTTGCTCGATCGTGCGTCGTCACCTCCATTAATGACCAACACGTGCAAAACTTAAAACCGAGCATGCGCAGATAATGATATCAAAATTAATTACTCAAATAGGCCTACAGGCTACACCCGCTAGAAATAGTCACAGATGTAGGTATCAGAAGTTTACAATGATTATAAGGATCCAATAACTTACCTGTGAGTTCGAAATAGTGCGCGACTCGGTCGAGGTAATAATAGTAGCCACACTCATATGCGTTTTCATGGGTGGGGTTAAAACGGCCTATATTCCTATTTATTGCGCACTATCGTAATTTACGGGCTAAACTACCGCTCGCGATATGGGTGCGGTACGCACCCGATACTCAGCCCCAACAATACCCATCTGCACACTGCACTGGATAATGACATATCTAGGTACGAGTATGTATATTGGTCCGCACACGTGCATGTCTGGATATGTATCTGCATACCATGGCGTGGGCAAACTCTGCATATTACTGCATACGATACTATGTCACGCAGTGTGTCAAGAGATGATTCACGTTGGCAGGAGGACGCAGAAGCACCCGCTTGCCCATTACAGTTGTACGCATCCACGGCAACTACGTACAGAATGTAGTCTGCGTTGGGCACTCCCGGACTCTTGGGGTCAGAGCTACTGATGGTACACTGTCCTCCATTGCACACTCTGCAAGGCTAATGGGTAAGAGCGCAAGTGGTGCCGACTGCATAAGTGTTAAACGCAACTGTGATAAAACCTGCATGCGCTATGGCAACTTCGTCAGCACATGAGGGGTCGTTGGGTTACGTCAGTTTGTGTATATAGGATGACATTCATTTCGGCCTGGATCCAAGAGGCTATGTCATTCATGTCTGTCCGGCTTGCACAATATAGCTGAATGATATGTTGTTTTGTTTTTATTTATTTGTTTCATGTACACTCAGTGCAAGATTCGCATATGGTCGGCGTTTGGGAATAGTTAGTCAGAATGCATATGTGGAGTGCAACATCAACGTTAGAAATTAAAAGGAATTCGAAAGGCAGAAATTGTAAGGATAAGGCTCTGGTGTATACACGTAACTACTGTATTGGAATGAGTAGCTGTTGCTATGATTATTCCACTCACCCGGAGGTGGTCAGCTGGTATAGTGAAGCCAGAACAAGATGATTTTTGATAACAGAAATTGTCGCCATAGCGTATTCCATTGATGTAACGTGACGTAGATGAGCATGACCTTTTGAAGGTCAAGGTGAGGGGGAGGCGTGGAAGGAACAGAGGGAGGGGTGGAGAAGGGATTAAGGTAAAGGAAAGAGAGGGAAAGGGAGGGATGGGAATTGGGGGAGGGGGGATTAAAGCAATTGGTGTTATTCAGGGGCTTACGAATGGTGCCAACGTCTGGCAGAAGGCCTACCTATCCAAAAGTAAGGGACCTTGAATTGGTCTCACTTTCAATAACTCTTTAAAGTAGTCAGTGGCCACAGTCATAATGGTCTATAGGAGGAGTAACTGGAATATATAATGTGCAATACACATTGGTTTTATCACGTGCATCACGTTGAGTATCTACATTAATGTTTAATGCATTATGAAATTGATGCTTTCTATGAAGTCCATTTTAATAACCACATGCAACTATGTGCTAGATCCATTATGTGCAGTATTTGGTGTTTATACTTTGTTGAAGTGATAAACAGAGTATATGAAATGTCCATACCGGTCGAACATCATTCTGGAACTAAACTGCATGTAATTCAAAAGTAAGGAAAGTTTGCAATGATGTACTGTGGGAGCATGGTATTACCCTAAGGAACACAGCCTTTCAAACCAGAGGCATCAATATGCATGTAAGCGAGGAAACCGTGGTGAAATCCTGATCTATCGGAATGGCAATGCTAGACTGCTAGACTGATATACCAGGACATAACATCATTGAACGTCCCACATACGTGTATCGTACGAAATTGCACATGTTACAACCAATACTCCAGCCTAAATTCCTCTACTATTTGCAAAAACAAGGTAACAAAGTACAGCACAGGAAACGAAACGTGTAGAATTATGTTGGAATCTTTACGTGATTGAACAGTAAAAATCACATGTGTCTGGTTTTAATGTTGAATCAAACAACGATTTCACAGAGGATTTAAAAGTCCAATATATAAAATCAAAACTTGATTCGACCCATTTTTTCCTGTGACAGTCCTAGTACAATTCGACTTGAAATCTAGCTCCTAGCTACATATAACTGTGCTAATTCAGGCAATATACTTGTATCATATTAATAGCCATTGCGGATAAATTGATAATGCAAATTATATTAGAGCGCATGAATGTTTCACTGCATGCATTTAAACAGAAACGTTATGTCATTTAATATATCTGATTAAACTGCTAGTCTATTCTATTGGCGTAAAATGTATTTAGCCACTCATGCAATTACCCCCATTTACATGCATCGCGGTAGTGGCAATCGCCATAACAATCAACATGTATTGCATAACGGATCGTAACTAAGCTTACCGCGGTATTTAATTAATCGCAGTTATAGCAGCAGTTAAGTGCGGTACAGCTGTTAACCGCGGAAGTAACGTTTAATTGATAACCTTGACCACGGCTACCCTGGTCTGTAAATGGTTCTTTAAAAAAATGGTAATCAAGACTTGACATTAACGCTGATCAATGCTGCACAACACAAGTCATGTCCTTATACATTTTTACAGGGACATGCTTATGCTGGGATAAATCAGTATAATTATGATTCTTTCAATTTTTTATTTTCCATCTTGTATTGCACATGTAAATATAAGCTTGTTACAATACCTGATCATGAATTCTGTGCACATCGCCATGGACTACATCATGCACTTATAGATGAGCGAGATGGAGGGAAGAAAGAAACGGAGGGTGCGTCGTATGGAAGAGGAAGACTACCTGTGCTTGCAAACCACATTTGGTTCGATCAGTGGACCTATACAGTGTATCTGCATGCGGCAAACGCGTATGGTCCTACCAAGAGGCGCGGAGACCATCTGTAGCACGACAGCTACTGATACACAAGACCCTATCATGCACCCTCACATGCGTTCAACTAACCTTTACTGTTTGCACTATGTCAGCTGGCAAGCTACATGCATGTATCAGGTAAAACGACAGGCGAAGCGTGATTCCATTTCCACCAATCGAGACATTTAAATTAACCTACTGTCCTGGGGGGTGTACAATTATATTATGTAATAGCCCATTGCAAGCGTAGCTGAGTGGGCGTGACAAGAATTTAAGCATGGGCTATACTAATAGCAAGTTGGAAGCTTTATCACACGACTAGAGGATGATGCAAGTGTGTAGCAATAGCATTACTCACGCCGTGTTGAAGACTGCCACCCCGCGACGTGGGAGGCGCAAGAATACTGCAACGATTCATTCAGATCCATCAATTTGGTACGATCGTTTTGCGAAGCGAGAAGCGTTCTTCCTTTAATTCACCGGTATAAACTCGCTGCCTGGGTGAGGTAAAATTGTTGCGAACGGCTAGCTTAGTTTTAGGCAGAGAATGTGGGCGGAACAAAGAAGGTATCGAAATTTATTGTGGATTGGGAGAATGGAACGCGGGTTGCATACAATAATGGCGCTCATCGAGCAGGAAATGTGCATTAACTTTGCACAGCTGTATCTCCGTAACGGATAACATAAAAATTAGCGAACTGAAAAAATCAATAGCGACAGGACCCCTCTACATACACACTGAATATGAAACGAATTGGACGCTCCTACCTGAAGATGTGGCAGTTTCGAACCCCATGGGTAATCAGGTCTCATAACGTTGGCATGGAGCTTGTGTAAGACACGAAAATATAGATCTACATACAGAAATGGTGTGCTATGAAGTTTTGAAAATAGAAAGTCGATAGCGTTTACAGTTCGGAAGTTATAGCGATTTAAACGTAAGGCATTTTTATAACAAAATTTATAATATACACTAGGTCCCTTTTCGCGGAAACGATCCCATATGTATACAGGTGTAACATATACTACAGTTCGAACTAGGTGCAGGCTTTACTTGTTACTATCGTTCACAAATTCCCTAACACACTTACTATAATCTACCTTTCCTGGATCCAGTGGGTAAAGGCCTGCCTTCCTAAAGCCATTCACAACAGTGCTAAGGGTTATCTGATCAACAGCACCCTTGAAGACTATAGGAAAACTTTTTTTGTTTCGAGTGTGTTTCCTTCCATTTATTTTTGGCAGTGGCCCACAGGTTCTTAAGAGACTTAAACACTGAAACATCAAGTGGTTGAAGCAAGTGGGTAGAATTTGGGTAAAGAGCAACAAGCAGAATACCCTTTGATGTACAAAATTCGGCCACTTCCAGGGAAAGGTGGGACTTGTGACCATCAGCATACCATATACCAAGACAGGCCTTGGGATGTTGCTCTGTACAAACCATGGCTCAAAAACTTGCGACATATAGTCATGATAGAAGGTAGAACTCGTCATCCAACCTGTCTCAGACTTACCAATTGCCCAAGTAGGATCAACAGCTTCGACTGCCTCTGCTATGTCATGGGAAATGTGCTGTTTGTATGCATATATTATCATGGGAGGTGCCATTTTCCCTGCAGCAGAATAGCCCATCAGTACTGTTAAGCCTTCTTTATCATTTTCCTTTGATGTTTGTAAGCTTTTATAGTTCACAGGTCCCAGAACATTCCCCTTCTTTCTAGCAAGGAGAAAATTCGACTCATCAAAGTTGAAGAGCCTGCAAGAGATCTGCAGCTTCTTCCTCCTCCACAATATAGGCCTGGAGTCATAGACCATTTTCGAATGGCAGTTTCAGTTACAACTGCTCTCCCCCCTGTCAACATTTCTGCAGATCGTTCTGTAAGTTCAGGGTTCCGTCGCATAAAACCCTGAAACCAGCAAAAGCCTGGCCTGCCATCCTTAAATGGATTTCTGCGTTTATCTGCCTGGACAACCTTGGCAATGATATCACAAAGATCCTGACGATTTATGGGGAAACCGCATTTCAGAAACTTGATACAGAATGCTGCTAGCATTGCTTCCTCAGCCTTTGTCAACACAGTATTAGGACCCATTTTTCTATCCTCTGGGCTCTTTCCATCCAACTTGTCACAGAGTGTGGATCGTGGTACACCATAGGCCTTTGATGCTGCATGCCTAGACATGTAACCTTCTCTTACTCATTTATAGCAGCGATCATACTCTCATGAGAGTACTTGAAATACTGACGTTCCATCACTAGATGATACATGTATAATGTGTGGCAATGAAGCGCCATATAGGTATTGTGCAAAGGCAATCATGCTAGGGTTTTACAATTAGTTACACTTATATCTTAACAAACAAAAGTGAAATCAATTGATATATACATGTATACATGTATAATTGGTACTCAAGAATACATGTGTGTCTATCATTGCTGACAGAGAAATCACAAAAAATGTATTTTTGTATTGCACCAGCTGCCTGTACATGTTGGAGGACAAAGAAATAAAAAGATATTTCATATAAGATACCATATAACCCCCTCCCCCCCCCCCCCCCCCCCCCCTCTGGACGAACACTCCTTCTGGCCAATATTTTGCTCTGTGATTCATATATTTGAAACCTACTACTTGAACAACCTTAACATATATCTTTTTATTGATAAAGTTTTTTTTTTCATTTTTGCATTGTTCGTCCCCTATGCCGAACACATTCAAATTGCTTTTTTTAAATATGGCGTGTTCGACCCCTATTGGAATTCTTCGACATTTCAGATTTGTATGTAGCAAAACATTTTTTGTGGTAGTGTATTCAGTTATTAGTTCAGAAACAACCAAAAAGTACAAACCGATGAAACTTGCCTGACAAAAGCTGGTTGCCCCTATCGCACTTTTAACAGTTGCGCACCGCACGTTGCTTCATTTTAGCCAAAAAATTAGGTTGGGTAAACAAAAGTAATACTACTCGCTACATGAAATTTTGTAATGAAACTTTAACTGAACTGGCTGAAAACTAACTCCTTGGATATTTTGTTCCATTCGTTGTTTCAATTTTAAAGCGTTCGGTAAGCCTCAGCCCCTTTTAGAAGCGTTGGGGGCCGAACACTACCCACTGCCAAACATACTCTATGCTACCCTAGTTCAACCTTTCAAGCAGTTGTTTACTCTTGCAGATTGTTTTATTTAATACCACATTAATGTACTCGGTTCAGAAGTAGATACTGATTCTAAAAATGTTATTGGCATGATACCATTACATACCGTTCATGAGATATCAAAAACGTGCATAATTTTCCCTCTCAGGTGATTAGCACTGCACACTTCCGATTGTCCCATAGCTACTGTACACGTACATGCAGGCAAAAGCACGTGTCATTTTAAATAACACAGACATACTATACTGTCATGAGCTCAAATAAACTAAGTATCAGCTTGCTTACTTCTTGTGCTTGCTCTCTCCCAGAGTGATACTTACATTTAGATCCTTTCAAGAATCTTTGTCATTTGCGTCTTTATTTGGGTTATGAACTGCATGGAATCAATGAGCAAACATGAATTGATTTGTTACCAAGATGCATATTGTATTAACAGATTGTGTTACTGTTGAGCAGCATGATCTGTTGAAGATATGACAAACATTATTGAATAGTAGATTTAGCCACGTAACTGTCAAGTTATTTGAGCTTTGTACGCAAAATATGCAGCACATGTTTTTATACTGTTTTAATATTTGCAAATTCTATGTCCAGCTTTTTGATTGCAAAAAGTAGCCCCAATGGGGGTCCAGGGAATGTCACACTGTGATTTGGGTTATCCGTATGAATCAGAGTTGGTGTTGCTTCCCATATTTGTTGGTCTTGATGTAAAAGTAACAGTGGTAAAATGTAATAATGTTAATAGTTAACGAACTGCGCCTCCTGAATGAGTAATTGTTTTTCTCATAATTGCAAATTTGCTGAGTCCTAGCTTTTTTCTCACTACTCTTGCTTGGGTAGATTTGGCATCAAATTGATGCTCTTTTTGTATACAACCAAGATATGATACTATTTTATGACGGAGGAAAAGGGTTCAAATTAGATGCACTTAAACACACAATGCAGAACTGAGGTCACTTACAGATTGAAACTCAATGGTCGGCGAGGGTACAAGTTTCTCAAATGTATCGACCATTTTCTCAGCAAAGCTTTCAAACTTGTCCTGTATGCGTTGGCTGTCATTGGCACTCGTGTCGAGTATGCTTTTAGCTGCTTCTTTAGCCAGCTTCATTCTAGGAGTGTCTAACCAGCAGTCCTCATCGTCTAATATAGTATTCAATGTGGTGTATCAACTTGTGTTTTACAAATTTTCGCGTATAATTGACGATCCGAAGGTAATTGCCCGGAACATGGTATGGTCTTAAACAGTATGCCGACAATACCATGTTCCGGGCGATAAAAAATCACCTTCGGATCGTCAGATTTTCGTGAAACTTTGGAACACAGAAGTTGATACACCAAATTGAATTCCAAACACATTTCTAAGATGTCAGCTATTCCGATCAAGGTTTTTTTCCACGCTAAAGTTAGAACATTTTCGCATAATTAATGAGACCTGAGAGAGTAAGGTTTTTAACTAACTCAAAATAGGATGAAGAAGAACCTTCCAACTGTGTCACAAAGCAAGGAACTTTCTTCCATTCAATCCTGTAGGCCTACGCGAAGCAAGCTTTTAAATGGATCTCAAATATGTTAATAATTCTGGAATAATAGTTTGGAACGAAAATGGAGGCCATGCATATTGCACGGATCGCAACATACAAACTCTATGGCATCGTGCGGAAAAAGAAAGATGAAACAGGAATGGATCATTACATTGAAAGGCGTGGCCCAGTTTCACAGTGGTCAATTAAGGAAAGACGGGTATTGGACTCCAAATGTTCTCAAGCAAATGTGTCTGATCCAGTTACTAATAAATAGGACAGGCAGGTAAGTAACGGAATTTTACGATGTAAATTGTTTAATGCCCGATCATTAAGAAATAAATAGGATGATCTGAATATGTTACTTTTGGCCTCTGATTTTAATCTTATTTTTGTCCCTGAAACATGGCATCACTCTGATCTCTGTGATTGCCTTCTTCTGACAAATTCCTCTTACACTTTGATAAGGTACGATAGATCAGATAAGTTTGGTGGTGTGGCTATAGTTCTCAAAAACCACTTGAGTACTGTACGTATTGACTCTTCATCTTTCAACAATGCATTATTATTGACATGCTACTTCCCTCTCTATCATATCAGTGTATGTATATTTTAAACCTGGAATTCATTGCTCATCCATAGCGGCCAAAGCGTATTCTAGATGTTCTCTACTTCTAAAAGGATTCCATACTAGTGATGTCAGCATTCTATTACGTGTATTTAAAACCTACGTCAGGCCACTTTTAGAATTCAACACTCCAGTCTGGAGTCCTTGGCTGTTTAAGGATATTGAGCATATAGAAGGAGTTCAGCGTTTCTTCAACACGAGAAATTTGTAAACGTGCACACATGGATTATGCGTCCAGGTTAGCAAATCTTAATTTATCATCGTTAGAATATCGTCGTGTTTATTTGACCTTACAATGTGTTACAAAATTGTGAATAAGCTTTTGGATATTGATGCAGCTGAGATGTTTACGGTCAGTTCAAACGTTCATTCCACTCGAGGAAATTCATTCAGGCTCCAGTTGATCACCATACCTCGTCGCGATTTTCGGCTATACTTTTTTACATCTAGGGTTGTTCCTATTTGGAATTCTTTGCCACAACATGTTGTATCTGCAAAGAATATCATCACCTTCATGTCTCACCTCCAAACTGTAGATCT